>CASHTH010003096.1:0-39947 GCA_030341885.1 Geodia barretti
GTGTAGAAAGTGTGAGAGTGACAGTCCTGGTCCTTCCAGCAGTCAGTCACTTCAGTTTGAGGTTCAGCTGATGGCAAATCACTGTTGCTATTCCTGTACCCATCCAACCCTGATAGAACCAAAAAAGGTTTAACACGTTCCAAACACACTGATGCCAGTGCAGTAGCTTACCATAACATGTAAGCATTGATTCGTGGCCCATCTGTAGGTCTGAATGAGTGAGAGTATCAGCCATGCGTCCAGGCAGGCCAAGTGTGATGAAACCTGTTCCCGCCACACTACCAGAACCACAACCACGTCCAGTGTGAAGCGTGGGACAGTCTGTGCAGAGCCTGCCAACGTAGTCGTGGTGCAATAATCCAAAATGGTTTATCAACCTGACATCCATGGTAGTGAAGCACGGACAAACTGTGAGAAGCGTTGAGGATTATGGTGTATATTCTGGAGGGTGATATAAAAGACTAGTCGAGTCTTGAAATATCTGTGGTTTTGCATTCTGAACTCGGAACGTCTTTAACACTGAACGCTCGCACATACATGTTGATCTTTCGTAACATACCCTAGACCTTGTTTGACACGGTGATACATTGACTCTCACTATACACCATTTTGATTCTCCATTTCTCAACGTTATACGTAGGTCGCTGTAAATCGTGACGGAGCATACGAGCTCAACCGGCGTCACTATGGAAAGCAGGGGGAGCCGCTAGGCTAGGCTAGGCGCGGCGCAGAGAGAGACATACATCGTCGCGCTTCAGAAACGAGCGGCCAACTATTGAGGCGATCCGTGTCTGCCGGATGGAGGAACATCGTCTTGCTTTTGTGGTTCGTTCAAAACTGACCAAGTCACTCTCAAATGCCAGATTTGCGGGTGGTCGGTACCTGCGTGTACCTCGCACTGGAGAGATTCCCTGGCATGATTACCTCTGCCGATCTACAAATATAGCTACCTCTCTCTTTGTACGGCAACTCTGTGATGTTATGAACAACTTAACCACTATTGCACGCACGCACACAACCGTTAGTTGGATCGCTCCCGCTCTCCAAATATGCACTAGTGTAGTATATACACTCGCAGATAGTGCTGCGGAAACAAGTTTTTTTCATGTAGTTGTAGTCCTCCCATCAAGTTATACTTATAATCTTCCTGCAGCAGCACACGTGCAGCACACGTGTAGCTTGGAACTAACACAGCAGCGAAGGATGCGGTGACTGGAAAATAAAGCTTTAGCTACACATGTAAGCAGTGATCCAATGATAGCTGTGCAGGAATATGAAACGGCATCGATCATCGGCACGACATATGAGCTAAGCAGCGTCTTATTAGTTTGCTATACCTTGCTGAAGGAAGGTACAGAAAAGGAGGGTAGTTGCGTGGACCCAAAGAGTTAGTGACATTCTGCGAAGAGCGTCAGTCCTCTCATCAGCGAAGAGACTGCTGACTTGAGAAACAAATCACGCATGCGCAGACAGGCAAAATGGTTGCCCAGGGCGCGAAATAAAAAAGTGATTTCAGAAAGAGGATGAGGTCAATCTGCGACTGCCAATAGTGAAAGGAAGAGAATCAACGTTTTGACAAACAGAAGTCTTCAAGTCGGTTTAGGGTTTCCTTCACCAAAAAACACGTTTGAAGTCCATCACTGCGTGCGTCAACCAAGAAGTGGCCTGCGGACAAAACCGCGCATGGAAGACATTTTCGGGCAATTAGTTCTGCAACACAGAGCACTCTTCGGTCATGTGCTGCTCAGAACAAGAGACGATAAGATGGATCCTCTCGATACACACAGTTACGAGGAGTCACGCTTACATCAGTGCTTGCCAAAGTTTTGGAGTCACTCATACTAACACGGCAGCAGTGTCATTTCTCAGAGAAAGGTTAACCACATCTCAATCAGACAGCCTACCGCAAGGTGTCTCTGTGCAGAGCTATACTTGACGGCGGGGCTTGGAGGTTGCTGCGAAACTGGTATTCATCTGCAAAGCTGGTAGCTATTCATCTCAAAGAGCATGGTGAGGGTCGATGGCTGTCTGTCTTCCATGTTCACTCTAGAGCGTGGAGTTCTCCAAGGCTCTGTCCTTCCCCAGTTCTGTTCCTGCTGATTATGGATCCCCTACTGAAATCTCTACAAAGTAAAGGCATGGGTCCCTTCTATTGGTGATACGTATGCGGGTGCATCATCCATGCTGACGACATACGTACCATTAGTAGCTCTTGAGCTACTTTACAAGAGCAAATTTATACTGTGCAAACTTTTGCAGTACAGAATGACTGACATCTGAATCCCAAGAGCTACGGAGGGTAGCTCTCCTGTCAGGCTCTACGATGCCATGCTCAGTGGCCCAACGCCCATCAACTCTAACAGAGATAAGCGAGAAGTATTACAGGCAGACTGGGAGGCCTGCACCACCGAGGCCAGCCGTCACAACAGTATAGCGATTGCATCACGAATAGCCACAGACACGTCATGGATGGCACTTGATTATGGACCTCGTGTATGGACTCTCTACAGGCCTCTTCTATCGCGAATTGAACAGACCACAGTTTCAGCAGGCATCTGCCATCGTCTGTGGTGCCACCATGGATGTTTCTTACTTCATATCACTATACTCTCTCTCTCTCACGCCTCTCTCAGACCCAGACCAGATTATCAACTCTCTTTCGTCCGCTACTTCTGATATTTTCATGTATGCTAGACATTACAAGTAATTAAATATCAGCTCTCGTGATAAATGTCAGCAGAAAATAATATTGACACAAATGGCACCCCTAGGCGGCTGCGCTGCGAACATGCATGCGTTCGTCGACACTGTTTACATCACGCGACTTACAACCGCGCGGGGGACCTCCCCCTTCTCCTCAGCATGGGGATTGGGGCGAAGTATTCAGTATTGTCCTTTCTCAATACACTGAGCTAAAACTAAAACATTACTTTTTCAACACGCACATGTATGCAGCCCTAATAGTATCGATTGTCATGAGATATATCACTTCTTCACAACCATGCACAATTTAAAATAACATGAAAGCAATCTGGACACAGAAACAATATGTTCAATCTTCACATCACGCCAGTTGCAGGCGAGTAATCTCAGACCAGTGAGTGGTGGACCCCCATAAGAGGGCATTCACGATGTGTAATGGTGCCACTAAATCACACAGTTGTCACTGTTGAACACTCCGACCGGTAGCCTTCCTCTGAGAATGTATTGTTCACTGCATAGTCGCGATACAAGCCGAGAAATGACAGGTCCACCTGGCTATCGCCAACATAGAGACATGGGGCTCTGCTTGTGGTTCCAGTCCAGATGGTAGAGTCTCCCCAGAACTGTCTCTCTGCTGGCTCTCTCCCTCTCAGGGACAGTCACGGTGTAGTAGGTGTCAGGGTCAGAGTCTGAGTGAGGCTCTATCTCTATAATCCGATGGTAGAACTGACCTGCAGAATCAACGATAATATTTACTAGTGCATGCACTAGTAGTAGCAGGGAACAATGTCAGGATTTCAAATGCTGCTAGCCATTCTGTGCAGAAAGAAATGGTATATACTTTAAGGGGGGTGGACAATTAACTAAATGTTGCAATGGACTGTAGCAAGACTTCACAAAATCTTCAAGAAAGGCTAACTTATCAAATGACAATAGTCATGCTAGCTAGCTACTAATGTGTGTGGCTGAAAACAGACCCAGTAGTCCGTGGGCCACTCCAGAGAGAGACAACTTGCGGGTGATTCTCAGCAGCAGCATTGGTGTCTCAACCTCCTCCTCTCCATCAAATACCCTCCTTGACTCGCACTCTACCTCCACCCTCAGTCCCTCTCCGCTTCCCCCATCTGGTACTCTAATTACCACGACCTTGTCATCATCCCTACTAACAAGCACCCCACCCTCGCTGGAATTTAGAAGGTGGAGACTGTTACTTGTGAAACTCTCTCCGTTAATGCTCACGGTACATTCTTCGAGTTCCACAAGAATATGATAGCATTCACCAGTGCGTGAGATAGTCTGGACGGATATCTCAGTGAGGATGTTAAGAGTACCAGTTTCAGCAGTCCACAGGCCATTGAGTGACACGTATGATGTAGAGAGAATGTTATAGTAAGTGTTACCGTCCCCGTGGACCTGGTAGCAGAGGGCCAGTGGAGAGTTCAAAGGTGAGTCTGAACTAAGGTATGTGTGGACTTTGAACAGAGGATCAGCTGACACCACATCTGTTACTTCAGCAGCAGTAACTGCAGAGCGGGAAAGAAATTACTCTTGGGAAAATGTCTAGCAGCAGTGCAGAAGAGTCTTACATCTTGTTGTCTCTCTGCATGTGTGTGTGTGTGCATGTGTGTGTATGCAACTGTGTGTGTGCACGTGTGTTGTACTAATGTTTAGCTTGTTGGTAGCTACTGCACTTGGTTGCTATGACGGCTCAAAAGACTTACTATCATCATCGAGAATTGTAACTCTGGCCCTGGAAGTGCCCTCAACACTAGTGTTGTTGGACTCAGACTCTAGTGTGACCGAAAATGACTCCATCGGTTCAGATATCTCATCATCAATCAGTGGAACAGTCCCACAGACACTGTCTCCAGCTACAGCCACTGGTCCCAGCAACAGGGGCTCTGAGTCCACAGCCACATAGTCCTCTGGTGGGGAAAATATATAAAACTGTTTATCACAAGTACATATAGCTAGTCTGAGTCTTATCGTGAGATATGGTACATAGAATGTGACATTCAATATAGCATCGGTCTCAGTCTTTTGTCTTTTGAAAGGGGCTAGGGGCATTCATATATGGTAAACCTTGGCGATATAAACTATTAAGAATTATGGGGCATGCACACACAATTGGTTTACACTGAATCCTTTCTGCTCTCTCTCCGACTACAAACAATATTAGTATATATACAATCTGCTATTAATACTAGCCTTAGCCTGGTACCCGGTATATACTAGCTACATAACAGAAATATTTGAATCAGCACGCAGCACCAGTGTTAATGGCAGAGCCATCGAGAGTGGACAGTGCCAGAGTGGCAGTGGTCCCATCGAGCTCTCCTCTCACTATCACCGCACACACCATCACACGCCCCATGCTCTCATCAGTCACAGGGTCTCCTGAGTCAGCGACACCACAATCTCTGCAGAATCAGACAGACAGAGTGTTACCATACTACTGATGTTTCAAATGTGACACTTTATATGTGAGGGGGCATGGGAAAAGGGACCTATATGGCTGGAATGTGAAAATTAAAAGTTTTTGAGGGTGAAACACCACAAAAACTTAATTTTCACATTCCAGCCATATAGGTCCCTTTTCCCATGCCCCCTCACATATACTAATACAGTAAATCGTCCATGGGTATGTAATTGTTGCAAAGATATGGATATGTGTGTATCCATCCCAGCTGATCCTATACAATAGGAGGTAAAATACACCTGTATCTAGCTGATGCTTGCATTGTGTCTGCATTTCAGATCCAATGTGCAAGATAAAATGGTCCAGGTGGTATCCCAATTAATACAGATCATCAACTCCCATACTTAAATAATAATTGTTAGTTGTGTGTGTATAACTTACTGTCATCATCTGTAATGGTGACTTGTAAAAACATGTCGCCTCCATTATCAATGGTCACAAATAGTGACAGTGGTTCAAAGAAGACAACAAATGACTCCATAGGCTCGGTGACGTCGTCGTCTATTATCACGATGGTGGCACATGATTCGCGATCTCCTGGTCCAAATGACAGGGTTTCACCCACTAGTGGCTCATAGTCGACTGAGACAGAGAAAGAGCAAAGAAGAAGAAGAAATTAGGATGAAGTAAAAAGTACTGCAAGAGCTACTGTATATACTGTACATTATCCAAGTGGCTACAATTCTCAAAGCCACGTTTTGCATGCATCGGGTATTGTACACGACGGCAGTCTCCTGTATTTTGTAATGGCAAATGCTTTAGCTATCTTGCCCAAGTAGCTGTTTCCTTTCTGCATAAGAGTGCCCCTGTATAAGTGCCCCCTGTATTCTCACGTGCATGCATGAATGGAGAAGCGAAATGGCCAGGAGACTACAACCTCTGAACAAGGGACACGTGGGACCAACGATTTTGTCACTTGTAGAGAGGTCATCCCTATCTCAGAGGTCAAATAATACACTAGAGTATTAGCATGGGGTTAAAACAAGTGTCCTTTGTAGAGAGGTCATCCCTATCTCAGAGGGTCCCTTATTGGAGGAATTATTTTGCGACATGTCTTTCTGCAAGTTAGGTAGTTACTCTACCAGAGTCAGAGGCTGATTCAGAGGTAGTGGAGAGTGCTACACTGGCTGACACTCCCAGCTGGCCGTCGACTATCTCTGCACACACAGACACAGCCCCAGAGCCCTCGTCTACTGCGGTAGCCCCCTGGGTCCAGGAGACCACTACAACTGCAAGAGGGGAGGAGACAAACTTTTGTAGAGTGAAGACTGTCTCAAGAGACACTATAGGCTATAGTAGACAAGCAGTGGAATACATACACATAGAGCAGATGGCCTATTATGAACTCGTGCCCCTTTCACGCATATGATGCAAGAACTTCACCACCCCCTTTACATTATTTGATCACCCCCGAACATGATAAAGTGGCACAAATTCTTAGCTATTACTATAGTAAGAATGGGCTGCATTAAAGTCGCACCTGTATATTATTTTGAAACCGTCATCCCTGACATTAATTTTGGACACACATGTGAGTATCGGGGTAAGGGTGGGTGGACTTACAATCATCGTCGACAATGGTAACAGAAGCAAAGCCGTTGGTCCCAACAGTCACTCCTGGTAGAGGGGTGAGTCTGATTTCAAATGTCCTCCATATCTTCAACAATATTGTCGTTGACTAGAGTGAACTCAACGCATGCTGGCTGCCCTACTGGAGACATTAGTGGAAACCTGAAGACGAGTGTCTGCGGTAGCAGGTAGTCAACTGCAGCACAAATAGCCATTGAGTCAGAGAGAGAGAGAAAAATGGTGAGGAGTAAGGGAGGGAGGGGAGAATAGGGAAAAGACAGAAAGGTAGCAGAGGGGTAGGAGGGGGGAGTCAGAGAGTAGATAAATAGAGAGTTGACTTGTACAGCCTTAGTAATAAAATAAGAGGCATGTTATTACATTGTGAGTAACTGATGGGCAGGGAGAGAATAGAAAAAGAAAAGGAGAGAGTTGACTTGTAAAACCTTAGTAATAGGAACGATATACAGCATGGTTTGAAGAGTGAGGTGGTACTGTAGCAGTAATAAAGAGAGAGAGGGGTCTCTGGTGCATGTGAAACTATCACACACACACACCATGAAGATGTTTAGGAATTGTGACACTTATACTGTGGGTCTCACTATTCCCACTGGCTGTATCATCCTCGACGGAGAAAGGGATTTCAGAGATGCTCCCAAGGTCTCCGTCCTCTAGCACGGCACACACCACTATCACACCATCACCCTCACTGAACATGTACTCCACTGACTCCATACCCACCACTGCTAATACACCTTCAGTAGTATATAGCGGAAGAGAAAGAGGACATTGGGCATTTATGTTTGTAGTGGGAATAGGCATAAAAGGCATGTTGTGATCTTCAGTGAAAAATTAATGCCTAAATTATAGTGAATATTGCTTACAGAGTAGATGCAAATAGCCCATTGCTAACTTGTAGATTTCACTTTTTACTGGTACAATCAGAGAGTGTGTGTGTGAGTACAGGGGAAGGCGCCTACCATCGTCGTCAATTATGGTGATGGTAGCAGAGCTGTTGGCTCCAATCACTACAAACGCAGAGGAAGGTCGTATCGAGAGTGTCAGTGTCTCCGGTGACTCAGGAATGCTGTCATTCACCAGAGGGATGGTGAGACATGCTGTATCTCCTGTCACCGCTTCTGGTCCTAGTGACAGACTACCAACCCTCGGACCAAGGTAGTCAGCTGGGGGAGATAGGGGGGGTGTATTGTAGTTGACTGGAGGCTTGCACAAGTGAAGAAGGGCGAGGATGAATAAGAAGCAGAAGTTTTGACGTTAATAAAAAGCATGTGTATTCATTTGCAGACATTATTTATTATTAGACATTCTCTTACCAAGTGATGCTGAGCCAGGCAGTATTTGGTAGTCGACGGTGGCAGTTATACCACCCAGAGCTCCCTCCTCCAACTGGACACAGACTGTCACCTCTTCATCTTCTTCCCCAACAGTGTACTGAGCCTCTGCCAGGGAGACTGTCACATCTGTGGAGAGATGAGAGATAGAGAAAACCAAAAAATAAGAGCTGAAAAATGGAAACAAATGAAGAGACAGCTCATGTTAACACAGAGCAGAAGGGCGGTTATGCATAATAGCTACATCTGAAAACTTTGATTTAGAGAAAAAGCCTGGAATCAAGTACAACTTATATTTCCTTGATATGGAACCCTTCCATTTTGGATCTTTTTGGTTTGTAGCAGCGTAACTCACTGTCATTGTCGATGATGTGGACTACCGCAGAGCTGGTGCTGATCTCTATCGAGTCCAATTGCTCGTCTTGATGGATGACCTCCATCCTAAAGGTCTCCACGGGTTCAGCTAGCTCGTCGTCGAGTATCGTGATGTTATGACACGTGTCGGGGAGCCCGGAGAGAAACGGGTATTCCCCTACCGATATCACGTAATCAACTGTAGACAGAGATGGAGACACAGTATTACCGTATTACATTAGAGAGGATGGCTTATTAACCTATTAAATTTAGACCTTGGCTTTATCCTGAACCCAATAAGTAATAGAGCACAAAATCAGAGCCATTAAAAAAGTCTTTTGAGGTGAAAAAGTTTCAGAGAACTTTACATTACCAGCCACTATAATTATACTTGAACCAAGTTAGCAAAAAACAAGATATAATGGTTAGTCTTACAGGATGGTTGTGCAGAGAGCGGTGTGTCAGGCACGGAGGTGATGACAAAGTCAAACGGAACACTGTCCATGTCTCCTCCCTCCTCCACGGTCACACACACCATGACATCCTCCCCTTCATAGCCAGTGTACTCTGTCTTCTCCAGACCTATCACTATCACTGGGCAGAGAGAGGTGCATGGGAGGTGGGAGGAAGAAGTCGTATAATAATGTGAACATTGGAGTATAGAACACTCATTAATTTTGATGCATAATTATTACAACAGCTCACCATCATTGTCAATGATGTGAACCTCAGCAACATTGGTGCCTATGTTGATGCTGGAGTCAAGGACGACAGTGAAGCTCTCCCTGGGCTCAGCTATAGAGTCGTCCACTATCTCCACAATAGCGCACCGACGCTCTAGTGTCAGTAATCCCGGCTGGGGTGTGGACGTGAGGTTTTGGGTGTCAGTAATGCCTGAGCCACTGGCTAACTCTCCACTACCCCTGCTGGCATCTGGTGCAAATAGTAGAGTTGCTACCATTCCTGGCGGTTTATAATCCACTGGAGGTATATAAAAAGACAGAATAAAGACAGTAGAAGCATTGATATTATCCTGCATTGAGTTATATATACATTATGTGGAACGTTTGGCACACAGCAAACAAAGAGAAATAGACTTTAGTAGTCACTGCAACATGTAGCTATACCATTCATTGTCGCAGAGCCATCCACGAAGTAAAGCTGGGCAGAATCCCCCGTCAATTCTCCAGTGACACATATCTCTAGAGATCCCTTGTCTTCGTTCACCGCGTACAGCGTCTCCTCCAAACTGAAGCTGAGCATCTGTTCTAGAGGAGTCGGTTCAGGATCTGTCGGTGGAAAAACAGTACTACGATAGCTTTTGCAGCTATGTAGCTAGCTATGCACCATGAATTTACATACTAGAAAGCTTCACTACAAAAATGTGTGCGACATACAGGGGGCTCCGGTGAGAGGGCAGAAGAAGAAGATGGCGATGATAATCCACGCGCGGGACGAAGGGGAAGACATCTATACTAGTCCTGAATGCAGTTGATATCAGCAGCGAGAATCGTGCAGCCAGCTATATATAGACGACGACGAGAAGAGCAAACAACGCGGCTGCGACCACTAACTGTAGTCGGTCGCTTAGGCGAAAATGGAAACGTGTTCCTATTCCCAGAGATCTGATCTTGCTTTTGTCACAAGTAGACATTGATTTGCATAAAATTATGATGTCTTCTTGTCGCTGTTTTCGTGTCTGTTGCCATGATCGTGAACTGCATCGGTTCTCGCGCGCGAAAGCTAGTACGCATGCGCAGATTACCTAGCCGCGCGTCATCATGTGTGATGACATAATGAGCGTATATTATTTTATTATGATAAGTCCACTGATTTAGCGTGTCCATCAATGTTCAAGGTCCTCTCATCAATCAGCCTCTGTAGTGTGGAGAGAAGAGAAGCACATTTTTCTAGTAAACAGTTGAAGAAAGAAAGAGAGAAGCGTATCATTACCATGGCAGCATGGAGGTTCATGGTGTTGTCGCCAGAGAAGAGGTCGAGATGTGGAACATCTCTGCAGTTCTGGAGAAACTGGCCCAACTCATCGATGTGGGTCTCAGGGGCAAACGTTGGCTTCTGCATAATCATAAACACAGAGAGAGAGATGCAGATATACTCAGAGAGAGGAAGGAGGGAGAGAAATAAAGGAATATCTATCAGATGTAGGGTTCTGCCTGATGCTGTATTATTAGAGGGGCTCACGATATGCTTTAGGTCCACGAGAATGTAGCCATCTTGTTCTTGCTCTGCTGTAGGTAGAGATGATGGGTCCACATCACCTTCTGTCCCTCCTCCATCACTGCTGGTCTAATGGAGGACACACGCATGTGAAAACTATATGAGGTAGAAAGGCAAAGGCACAACAAACAAATCAACTACACCTAGGAAAAATAAAGAGCTGCCCTAGGTGGGATTCTTTTTTTCCAAGGAAAAATAAAGAGCTGCCCTAGGTGGGATTCGAACCCACGGCACTCTGCAGTCTAGGCGAGCGCTCTACCAACTGAGCTACCAGGGCAACTCAGCTGGTTTGAACCCACGACACTCTGCAGTCTAGGCGAGTGCTCTACCAACTGAGCCACCAGGGCAACTCAGCTGGTAGGGGTTCCAATCTACAACACAACACAACACAACACATACACACACCCTCACAGTCACCACCCACTCCAATCACATAGGGTGTCAGGCTTTGTGGCTGGTTCTTCATTATAGATTAAGATCAGCATTTTCCATTGTTCTAAGCCCGTAACCCATGTTCATAACCTGTTCTTCTTATGGCGTACTATGCATTGGGTAACCAATAACATATTTCGTGACTCAAAACTCAGTCTTGTGACATTATACACATCATGGAAACAAGACTCTTAGTAACATACGTATAAAGTAACTGAACACAATCCGTTTGAACGATGTCTCAGCAAAGCATCGTCTATGGCTCAACACTTTCACATTCTGGTTGGCATCACATACAAGACTAGCTAAAGTACATCACATGACCAGGTTACACCAGAGTCATGTAAGTATCGTGTGACAATCATTACGTCATGTGAGTATCATGTGACAATCATCTGACCAGAGTGTCGTGGGATTCCTCTCTCTCAAAGTCCTCTTCATTCCGAGGAAGGATGGTAGAGAAGAAAGGGGTGTGGTCTGTGGTGTTAGTGCCACACCCACTGGTGGGGTGAGAGGTGAATGGGAAAAGGGGGAGGGAGGGTTTGTCACTGCAGAGAGAGAGAGAGAGAGAGAGAGAGAGACAAAATTTATATACCTTGACCCCAACTGGGTCCTGGTTCCCTGCTTTAGCTAACACCTGTACAGTGGTTATGTAATGTGTACCAGTGGTTGTCAATAGAGATAGATCGAGGAGATAAGACTTCGTGAATGGACGACGGTTCTGGTAGAGGTCTGAGGGAGGGGGGATGAGAGAAAGATGAGCAATTTTATTAGGTAATTGAGCAGTTTGTAACACAATAAAAGAGTGATTTCAAGCGAAAGTGCTTTTGAAATTGATCCGTACCACATCTTGCCTGAAAAGTTAGCAAAGGCTGAATCAGGCCCAAGAGGTTTTGATATCTTTCCCATTGCAGTGGCACCCTCTTCTCCTAGGACACACATGAAATGAGGACACTACTCTAATAAGACACTTATTTCCCCCCCAGAACAGTTATTGCAACCCCTGAAATAAGGATATCTCGCTAACATAAATATTATGGACACTTTCTTCCGTCCTATTAGTGTCTGTATGAGAGTTGCTCCACAGTACACCTATATACCTGTCGGGGAGGGTGATGGTGTGGAGGTAGAGGAGGGAGAGGGAGATGGTGCCAAACGAACACGATGTCTTGGCACATACGACATTCCTGAAACCTGCACCACGACACCACGTGGCAGTGCATACAGCACGAAATAGCACAGCAAGTATATAGCACTATAATATAATGACTAACATACATTGTGCAATACTGAATACTTGCGTATGTACCTTCAGTGTTGATGTCAGGTGACGATGCATACAATCGAAATCTACACAACAGAAGACCACACAAATGTAAGAATGAAGGGACGAAAGTTTGGACTGCGATATACATATAGAGGGAAAGATGGAAGTTTGGACCTAGATATGAAACTATTGAGTGAGATAGAGAATAGGTTTGGAGCGAGATAGGGGGAAAGACGAAAGTTTGAGAAAAAAGAAAAGATTGTGATGGAAAAGACAAAAGTTTGGAGTGACACAGGAGAAGACAAAAGTTTGGACCAAGATTGGGGGAAAGACAAAAGTTTGGAAAGAGAGAGAGAGAAAAGAAAAGATTGCGGTGGAAAAGACGTAAGTTTGGAGAGAGATAGGGGAGAATTACGTGAATTTGAGAGTGTCTTCGTGGGAGCGAGAGAGTTTGTAGGCCGGAGTGGTTCTGGAGAGGACCACCAGTGACCTCAACATGAGGGAGAGACGTGGGTAGAGGACGTGGGCTACTGATACACTCACATCCCTCCTGCTGTGTATACATAGGTTGGTGGAGATGGGAGGGAGGGAGGAGGGAGGGAGGAGGGAGGGAGGGAAGGAGGGAGGGAGAAAGGAAGAAGGGAGTAGAATCCAATTGGCAGCACACACATGATTTCGATGGCTTTAGAATCAGTTTTTCTCAGAAAGAGAAAGAGAGAGAGAGAGAGAGAGGCAACAAGTTAAACCAGTATATTACTTGCCATACATACCTCGGGTCCAGTTCAATGCTCCATACCTCCAGCACTATAGAGTCACCCTGCAGAAAGAATTAGCATTAATTCTTCGGCAAACATGTGGCATTTATATACTTGCAACTGCATTCTTCTACCGTAACAAGTAGCACTATAACATTTAGTTCCATCTTTAGTAACAATAATTTAGTATTATGCACTGTCACATTCGTAAGAATCATCCTAAAGCACTTATATACGATTGGCTCAAAAATGCAAATTTTCAATACTCAGTTGCCAAAGTGTGTATGTCCACCTCAGAAGTTTCCATGAGTATCTCGACACAGACTGGCTGGCCGGCCTCTGGCAGACGACCCTCCAGTGACCTCTTGAGCTCCACCGTAACCTGTTTGTCGTCCAAGATGGACAGGTTGAACTGGAAAGATTACGGAGAGGAGGTTATTCTTTAAACAGACAAACGAAGTGACACTAGTGACTCGAACTACAGAAAGACTAGTGTATGGAATAATAATGAGAGTATTGTAGCTATTACTAACCAATCAGGTGATAAACGAAGTAAATATAGTGCATGGATTGTAGCTATTACTAACCAATCAGGTGATAAACAAAGTAAAACTAGTGGATGGATTGTTAACCAATGTATCAGGTGAGAAATGTAGCCACTAGCGTGTGGAAGAGAACGGGAGATCTGTAGCTATGGTACTGAGACTCACCCAGTCATTTCCGTGAGGATTTGATCTGGTGGCTATCTTTCTTCCCTGTCTGGACTGGACTATAACCTGTACTGTCTGCGTCACGAGTGAGACAAGTATTAGTTCGTCTCTCACACTTATCCGCGGTCAATTGCTCCTAATCTTTACATAATTAGAGGCTTCAATACTACGAATAAACTACGAGTCGCTTTTCGTTTCTCTCACTCACCTTGAAGGTCAAAAACTTTAAGTATTTGTCGAACTCCCTCCTCTCTTGAGACGCCATGTTTGTTTACTAGTATACTATAAATTTACGGAGAAATGCGGAAATTCGCAGCGTTAACCGCGCATGCGCAAATCTTCCAGTCCGCGGTGCATTTCGGCTGTAAACACACAGATAACCTTGAGAGCAGCTACCATCTGGTAGCATCATGAGAACCTTTCTTGCGGTCAGGAGATAGATCTCTCCCTCGCAAACACGGACGCAACATCTGTGCGCTACGAGCCTCGCATACCGCACAGCCGAGACGGAAGATCACTAAGACGGCGAAACCTGCCCGCAAAAACACGCTTTGTTCTCAGGGCAATACTGCGGGGGCGTTCTAATAGGATCCCACAACTTCTAAGGGGGATCAGGTGCGTGTTTCGCTGCCCAGCTACTGCAACACAAACACGCGGCCGACTAATCGTGGGCCGAGAGAGCGCGCTGCAGGTTTGCTAGAGAAAATTGAGAAGATGAGGGCTGGTTGGGTCGCTGCAGCTTTACTACTGCTAGCCTGCAGTCTCCGGCAAGGTATATGTAGCTATTAGACGACTGCAATGATAAAAATTTTGGATTATTGCACGACTTACGTTTGCAGGCTCTGCACAGACTGTGCCGTGCTTCACTGGACTTGGTTGTGGTTCTGGTAGTGTTGGTGTACAGGTTTCAATATTGGCCTGCTGTAGCAGGGCTGATACCCTCTCATACTTACCTGCAGTGGGCAGCGAATCATGCTCTTCGTGTTATGGTAAGCTATACTGACATCAGTGTTTTGAACTGAACCTTTTTGGTTCTATCAGGTTTGGATGGTACAGAATATCAGCAGTGATTGACATCAGCTGTGCCTCAAACTGACATAACTGCTGTGGAAGGACAGACTGTCTCCCTGACACTTTCTACACTAAGACATAATCCACCACAATTCCTCCGATAGGACTTTAACATTCAACCTCGGTTTTCGCCAGGTTTGTCTATGTTGCAGGTTATATAATGACTGATTATACCACATTTATGTATACCTATACTGTGTTTCTCCTACAGAGGGAGTGGACTATGTTGTCACTCCAGATCCGCTAGTGTTCTTCATGACGAAGTGTTCACTGCAACGTTGGTCCCAGTCACAGTAATGTCACTCTAGCCAGTGATGGTATAGGAGGAGAGGAACTTAAGACATTGTACTCACTCTAGTCCGGCTTCCACAATCGAACCCGAGCGATGTTTCTCGTCAACCCAACAGTCAGGATCATTGTCGAAGATAATGACAGTATGTTATGTAGCCTCCACACTGTCGGTAGTTCATCCAGTCACGTTGTAATAGGCTAAATAACTTGGTTGGGCATTAAAAGTAGTTGTGTAAGCGCTTATAAATCATAAGTGCTAGCACACGGATAGCTTTCTTCACCAGGTTACCTCAGATTAATTAATCCTTGCTCCGATCTTATGCATGGAGACTGAAAGAATGCTGAGAGTGTGTAGCCCGGAAAGAAAGAAAGAAAAAATCAGCTCTATCAGTGGGATGACTGGTTATGTTCTGTTGACAGTTCAGACTGGGTTCAGGACGCCGGGGGATGGATGTATCCCTGAGGGTGTGTTGCAGGTGATCTGTCTGACTACTGTTGGATCTCCTGCAGTGGATACTGTGCTAACTGTCTCCGTCACTTATGACACTGCTGGACCTGAGGGTAAGGGGACCATGTAGCTACCATACATTTGAAGGATAAATCTCTTGGAATACATGGCAAACTTTGCAACTCCCTTTGGCGTAAAACTTCCGTGTTGGCCCTCCAACCACATAATGCACAAAATATTCTCACTGTAATAACTTCTGCTGGCTATATGTAGAAAGACAGTGGTTTGAATCATATTCTAATTGCAGTTAACAAACTTAGCACGAACACATCCTTTATGCTGTGTTGTGACCAGGTACAGACTTCGATCTGATCACGCCACAAGTGACCATCACTAGGACTATGACTGAGCCGTGTGTGAGATTCCAGGCCATAGCAGACGATCTGGGACTGGAGGGAGTGGAGAACCTCACTCTGTCTCTGAGTGGACCTCCCAATGTACAACTGACTAACGCCTCTCTACACATCTGCATTCAGGACTCTGACGGTAAAGACCATTACAATGTACATAGTCTCCACTATACAAGTAACTTTTCGGCTATGTTTACATAGTTGTGCATGCAGTTGAAATGCACAGATCAGCCTTTGGTCTTTTCAGCATCATAATATGAACACTGTGGCATATTAAACAAGGGCATAATAGTCGCAATACAGTAATGTAGTCGTTGCCCGGTCTTTCCCATGATGTTCCAGTTGTGAGGTTTGAGTTTTTCGCTGGAGAGGCAGAGGCAGACGAAAGTGAAATGATCAATGTGACTATCACTAGAAGTGTGGCTACAGCAGAAGAAGTGTCGTTCACTCTCACTCCCACTGAGTATGATGCTTCGTTTGGCCTTCCTATTCGTCCCTTTGATCCCAGATCACCCAACCTTGCAATACGTAAGAAAAATTCTTAAACAAACACGTGCAGTGGTAATAATGATGCAATCTACCACCAGCCGGGGCAGACTATGTGCCAGATGTGATACCGTTCACCATACCTCCTGGAGATGGCCCAACAATCATTCCAGTACCCATTATTGATGATGTCATAGCAGAAGATTCCGACCAATATTTCATCGGAGTCCTGAGCTTCAGTGGAAATCCAACTGGAGCAGTGCTGGGGAGAGATGCTATACTTTTGGGAATCCAAGAAAACGACCGTAAGAGATTCTCTACTCAGTTTCTCATTGGTGAATGTTGTTATTGTGTTTTGCAGAAGCAACTATTGGATTCCAGTTTCTCTCGAGTTCTGTTGACGAACAAGATGTAGATTTTACCCACAACCTCCTCGTGACTAGAGACGTAGACTCGGAGCAGAACTACTCCATTGCTCTCCGTGGCTCACCTATTACAGCTGAGGACGGCGACTTCTTTGTGTCTGACGACACGTTCTATTTCCCTCCGGACGTGTCCAGTATCAACGTGTCAGTCACCATTCGTGGAGACACGAGAATTGAACTGGTAGAGACATTTGACGTAAGACTAAGTCAGAGAGGAGGTCCAAACTTTGTCGTTGACCCTCTGACCAGATTGATCAGTGTGGGAATCAGAGATAATGATGGAGGTTGGTCTATACTACTTGTTTCTTCCTACATTAAAACTTGCCCAATAAAGTTCAATCTAATGAGCTAAACTGAATCTTCAAGCAAACACTTTCCAATGGTTAAATAGTGACATTCTAGATCAGTACATATGTAGTACAGAATGCTTTAGAGTGTAATTATGGTCCCTCCTCCTATCCCTTATCCTTATCCCTGTCTACATCTCTTCAGACTACATCTACGTACCAGCCCAGAGTACCTATACTGTCCCTGAAGGAGAACAGAGAGAAGTCAGTTTTGTCCTGGATAACCCACCACCTGATGGAGTCTTTGAGTTTGACTACAATGTCGTCCTCTCTACCACTGATGGCACTGCCACTGGTATCCATAAGTTTACCGTGTACATTGCTCCAGACATGTATAACTCTAGGACAGTGCTCTACTACACAAAATTTATAGGGTAGGCTTATGAGATTTAGTGTCTATGGTCGTGAATCTTTGCTGGATAGGCCGATGAAAGTTACAGGCATTTTATTACTCCGCATGTCCTATGTCTCTGCAGGAGGCAGTGACTACATGTCCATAGTGGATGAGGTGATAGCAGCTAGTACGATGCCCAATGGAGTCGTGTCAGTGAATGTGAATGTCTTCAGTGATGACAGAGTGGAGCTGGAGGAGACATTCTCAGTGGTGGGGAGGGTCATGGAGAGTGGGATGATCACTGACGGAATTGGCAGGGAGTTCCCTGTGGTCTTCCAGGGCCCTCTCGATGTCTCCATCATCAGTGATGACGGTACAACATGTCCGTCATGCATAGGAATGTCAATTAGTCACTCAGTGGGAGATAGGGGTAGGGCGAGGGACAGAGGAAGAAAGGAAGATGTAGTCTGTTGTTTTTCTGCATCATTCTCTACTCGTGGTATTCCAGCCATAAAGAATTATCTTTTCTATACATCTATCAATAATGACACATTTTGTACAAAATTGTAGGGGTGGGGTTAGAATTGTGCTTCTACTAGTTTTCATTATTCTCTCTCTCTCCATGCACAGCTATCACTATTGGTTTCGAGGATATTGAGTACACAGTGGAAGAGGGTGGCACACTGGAGGTAGTCGTGGTGAAATCTGCTCCGTTCGACTCTGTCATAGAATTCGAGGTTGCAGGGGGAAGCTTCTCTGCCGTCAGGGCTTTCCCGGATGGAGCATCTAGTCCCAAATCCATATCAATATTTTTCACAATACCTGATGACGTCATTGCTCTGGAACCACCGGAAACGATATCATTTACACTGACAGTTCTCGACCCAAATCCACAGATATCTGTCGACCCAGGCACTACCACTGTCACCATACTCGACAATGATTGTGAGTTTAAACAGAGAGTGTTCCGACGTACATATGTAGCTGAATTTCACCTGATAGGAATATAGTGGGTGAGCTAAAAATATACAGCGACATGTCCAAAAAATATATAGTGGGTGAGCTAAAAATATACAGCGACATGTCCAAAAAAACACTTGGTTCTATATTAACCACACACCCATGAGTGAGGGACACATTCTTAAAAGCAGTGCTTCAACTTGTTCCAGTAAGGAGATAGCGGGTTTAACAGTGTGCGGTAGAGTTGTTTTGGTATATAGGACCAGACTGAACATCTGTTCCTTACTGTAGCATTTTCCAGCAGTCAAAAACCAGAACGCCACCTCAAAGGGAACTATTTCTGTTCATTTGCATGAATAATTATAGTAAGAGTAGGGTTTCACTAAATCACACAATTGTCACTGTTGAACACTCTGGTAGCCTTCCTCTGAGAATGTATTGTTCACTGCATAGTCGCGATACAAGCAAGAAATGACAGGTCCACCCTGGCTATCGCCAACATAGAGACATGGGCTCTGCTTGTGGTTCCAGTCCAGATGGTAGAGTCTCCCCAGGAACTGTCTCTCCGCTGGCTCTCCCTCCCTCTCCCTACAGGCAGGCAGGTCAGTTCTACCATCGGATTATAGAGATTGAGCCTCACTCAGACTCCGACCCCGACACCAACTACACCGTGACTGTCCCTGAGAGGGAGGGAGAGCAATTGTGTGATTTAGTGGCACCATGATTAGACCGTGAATGCTCTCTTTATGGGGTCCACCACTCACTGGTGTGAGATTACTGCCTGCAACTGGCGTGATTGGAAGATCGAACAATAATTTCTTCTGTGTCCAGATTGAACTATTTGTCTTTGAGGTGGAAAATTGTGTATGTTGTGAGATGGTGTTATTTTAAAATCGTGTATGGTTGTGAAGAAGGTGATAGATCTCATGACAAACGATACTATAAGAGATGCATACATGTGCGTGATGAAGTAGTGCGGTATTGAGAGAAAGGAGAATATCATTATAACCCTAACCCCCTCGTTGATGAGAAGGGCGGGGAGGTCCCCGTGCGGTTGTAAAGTCACGTGATCTAAACAGCGACCGCGAGAACGACTCGCAGCGCCGGCCTCCTACGGCCCTTCCTCCGGAGCTTGTGCTATTGCGGCGACTGTCCGGTTGTCTTCCAGCCGGAGGATCAGACATGGCAGCACAAAATATCCTACTGGTGACAGCGCTGTCAATTTTGACATACTACAGAGGTAGGGTGTAGGTAGATGCACGCCGCTATGACGGCGGCCGGGTTTTATCAACAGGCGCTCGCCGTCGTATAATATGCAATTGTATTTTCGCATAAAAATAATGTGAAGCTGCATGAAAATGTTTGCTACGTATAATCATTCTTCATTCATCCTTCATGAGGTGGACGGAGGGTTAACAGTGCGCGGTAGAGTTGTTTTGGTAGGACCCCGACTGAACATCTGTTCCTTACTACAACCAGAACGCCACCTCAAAAGTGAACTATTTCGGTTCATTTGTATGATGTAGTAAGAGTAGGGTTTCCCAGCAGCCAAGGCTCCTGAGTTCTACCACAAAAGCCGGCAACTGGCTACTTGCTGCAAAACAACACCTTTACGTTTAGGCAGTCTTAGTAAAGAGACACTTCTTTGTATCCCCCCATATAAAATGGCTACCCTGGGTAGTTGACTTGTTTTTCTTTGCGTTTGCTATGCCACCTTGTTATCGACACATGCAGTGTTGGGTCAGGAGTTTGTCTGCTATGAGTCGACAGAGTGTCACGGGGCAGTGGTGGAGACAGATCTTCCTCTGAGAGGAGACTGCTGTGGAGGCAGAGGTCTCTCCTTCTCCCTCTCTGGTGACACCTGCAGAAACTGCTTCAGTGAGTCTTGAGAACAGCATTATGCATAAGTATGTGACAGCACCTTAATCGGCGAGCGAAAACTGCCCAGTTTAACGATGAACCAACCATGCGCTATGACATACGCAAACACCAACACAAACACTATGTATTATACACAGCCCTAGGCATGGCAGTTCAAACCATTAAAGGCACACTTGCTCGCCAAATTGTGCATGATGTTCTTCTATGTTTTTCCACAATGTAGGCATGGAAGAGTTTTGCAATGACGGATCCGAGTTTTATGTGGCCTTTTTCAGCAATATCGAAGTTGCTCCGCTATTCTCTCTAGCCAGTATTTTGGTGAAACTCGATAACATGGAAGATTTTCAGCAAACCGTTGCTTACTCGTACAAATCCGAAACAAAGGAAATAGAAATTGGACCTAGTTCCTCAATTGAGGTAGCTCTACCTCCTGAAATGCGGTTTGGAGATGTCGGTGAAACGGACAAAGGAGTCTTTATCCAATCCATGGATGGGGCAAAACTGTCGGTAACTGCATTTGGTACAGAGTACTCTAGCTCTGACACTTACCAGCTACTGCCATGTGTTTATCTTCCCAGCAACTACGAATATTACGCAGTTTCAGTAGCCAAAGAAATAAGAGTGTTGATAGAAGAAGGAGAAGAGTTTATCCTACCACCTTCAGGTAATAGTGCCATCGTTTTCATTGCATCCGAGGAAAGGACAACAGCTACAATCACTCCATCCAAAGATGTAGAAATCATCAAAGGAACTACAACGCCAGCCGGGACCTCACTAGAACTGATACTAGGCAAGGGAAAAGCAGTGTTTCTCTCCAGCCCTGAGGATCTCACTGGGACTCATGTCGTATCAGACAAGCCACTGGCGTTCTTTTCCGGCCACGAGTGTGGAAACATGCCCTTTGACCTCGAGTTCTGCGACCACATGGTGGAGCAGATTCCGCCAACGTCAACGTGGGGTACCGAGTTTTACACCGCTTCATTCATGACCAGATCCCTGGACAGATTCCGAGCCCTCACCTCCAGAGATGACAACTCTATAAGGTGGGTATGTACCGGAGAAAACGCCACATCAGACGAAAGGAGTCTCCCCACTGCTGGAAATTTTACCGAGTTTGAGATCCCGTCAAATAGATTCTGTCGATTCACTTCTATATATCCAGTACTGTTAGCTCAATTCTCAATCGGAGGAGCCGCAAGTTCATTGATTGCAGCAGATCCGTCCATGACAATCATCCCCCCTGCCGGACAGTACAAAGACTCATACATGCTCAACTACTTTTCCGGACTGAGAGTCAGAAACTTTGTGAACATTTTTCTGTTCGCCACCCCTGGAATAGCAACAGACGGAGTTTCGCTGGATAAAGGCCCCATCAGTGGGACTTGGACTGGCATCTCTTGCGAAGAAGGGAATGACGTGTGTGCGTATGGCATCCAAGTAGAGATTAAAACGTGACGAAATCGGGTGTGTTGTAACTCTTGCTCACAGTAATCCAGAGGCAAAGTGCCTGGGTATATCGTAGTCTAGCTGACAATTAGAGATACAAGTCGAGCAATCGCCACAGTGGATGACCCAAAAATCAAAACCGATTGCACGTAAGACAACAACTAACAAAGAACAACATCTATCTGTGCAACTTTCCACGGCCTATGGCAGAAGTACAACGGCAGAGTCTTTTATGCTGTGTGTGTAGCTACTGTGCCCTTTCTTACACACAGGGGAGCACAGTGTCGCTTGTCGCGTCGTGAGTACAGTGTGGAAGAAGGAGCGTGGGGAGGTAGCTCATATCGATCCGCAGGACTGGAGACCTTCTCGATGACATCACGTTTGTTGTGTGGCAGGGGAAACAATCCCCAGAGCTACCAGTGCGGCCATAGGTCCGCTAACTGATCTCAGTTGGCTGGCGGTCGAAGACTAGAAGCTAGTACAAAGCCTTTTGGCTACATGGGAAGTTAAGTCTGGTAAACTCCGCGTAGACCATGAAAGGGGTATTCCTGTCACAAAGAAACCTTTGCACATGGCTCCCAACTACACGCGTGTGTGACTGGTAACGCTTGGGACATTTCTATAGGAACTATTTGGATAAGTGAGTGTATAACATTTCTGTTGTTCTTTGTATACTACCCAAAGTGGTCAACCTCCGCTGTTCAGCCATGAAAGTGGGTTCCGTACATCAACAAACCTTTGCCATGCTCCCGAAACTCAAAGGTTCTTTCTTTACCACTGCTGTGTACTGTGTAATGATAGGGTACGGTTTTGAGTGCGCACTCTAGCAGGTATAGCTGTTCTGTGGTGCTGCATATGCTGGGTACGTACATTGCATACCAACCACACACACAGCTGAGCGAAGACTCACAGAGGCCAGAAGAGCGGCCTGTTGCCAGCAGTGGGGTGATTTGCGGTGACAACAGACTGTGGCTCTGGGACCAGACAACATCTTCACGGGCGAGGCCAAAAGTGTTGAGGTTTGATCTTGGACAGATCATGGGGCGTGTCTTCCCACTGCCATGCTAATGTCACTATCACTGACGGTGGACCTCTTACTGGGTGATACTAGACTTAGGTCTCTCAGGGTTTCTACAATTTAGAACCTTCCTCAAAATTAGTGTTAGACAACCACAGCTGGTTAAGCAGTAGCTTTGTAGCTTGTATTAAGTCTCTCTGTTTCGCCCTCTCCTTTATCTGTATTCTTGTGTTAGTTATGACATTCCAATGAGTCAGGACGTCGTCTGCTCTCAGTGAGGGCCGTGGATTTGAAATAATCCTCGTGAAAACAGATGGTGAAGAGGTCAATGTTACTGTTTAGGGTTACTTCCATCACTGGTACTGCACTGGGTAAGTGGGGACAATGCTATGAACCATAAAAGGCCCTGAGAAAGTATTTTTACATTTTTGGTAGCTCGACGGATTGAGCGGAATCAACTGGATCATCACGTTCCGAATATCAGAAGCGGGAGAATCGTGCGTACCGGTTAGGATCATAAATGATGACATCGCAGAAAGATAGAAGAAGTGAGCGTGTTTTTACGGTCATGCTACAGCCAGTGGAAGGGCTGGTTCGTGTGTGGCTGGTCTGGATAATTGACTACTGTCGACATCAGCGATGATGAGCGTAAGTGCAGGCAAAGACTGCAAGGCAGAGGCAAAACAAACAACACAAACTCCACTAGGTGGGTGGTGATTAATAATACGTCGCAATGCACCATCGCACCACCGCTAAGCTTGATCCTTGAAAAGCGGACACAGCGCATGGGCAATGCAAACATTGTGAACTAGCCTTACTCTCTACAGCGTAGTAAAGTGCATGGGGATTACATAAATACAATTTGGTCTTTGTTTAACCTTATTATGCCGTGTTCATGTGTTTGTCAACACTCTTGTATTTTATTGATGTCACACAGGCATGCTCATGGCCTTCATGCCAGTGTTGAGAGTCCAGAAATGAGTCAGTTGGGGGAGTGACAGAGTCAGTTGTGATGATTTATGTGGACCTGGTGGTAGTCAAGGGGGCCATTGATCGCAATGTGACAGTTTCTGCTGATGGCAAATCACAGGATGGTGACACAGCCTTTGAAGGTGAGCATATAGTGTTGACTTGTAGAGAGCATGTACAGCAATTATACTGCACTGTCTAGTGGTGACAATGATTGAAGAAAGGCAATTGCTAAACAGCCAGCTCCTCTGTGCAATGTGTTTTCTCTGAACTTCAAAAATGAGACTCAATCTAAATTGAGATTCCTGTCATATTCCCTTATCTGTGTGGTTTTTTCAGGGGAAGATTATGAGGTGATTGAGAGGGGATTGACCATCCATCCCACAACAACCAGAATAACAGTTGGTGTTGATATTATAGATGACTCAACCTGTGAAGACAAGGAGGTGTTTAGTCTCTCAAATCTCTACAGTCATCTGATGACCCCATTTCCATTGTCAATGATATCAGGATCACAATCACTGATACTGATGACTGCTGTATGTTATGTTACCCACTGCCTCCAGTTGTATATAGTAGCCTCTACTTGTGACAGAATATGGAAATAAAAGAAGCATGTATATAATTATACGATACTCTTTCTCTGTTCTCCCATATATACTATATATACTAATAATACTAGCACTAATGTTTTTCTGTCTGTAGAAATGATGGCACAAAGCAAAACGGTTTTAGATCTGAGTTAAAGTATGTGTGTGTATGATTTTGTTTTTGCCCATGCAGTACCAGTTGTCAGGATGACTGTTGAACCAACTGTTGTATCTGAGGCAGGAGAGATTGTGGAGGTGACTGTTAGTCTAGCAGGTGGAGGAGGAAATCTACCAGGGGAGGTCCAACTTGGAATATCCACAGTTCCCATACAACCTAAAGGTACGCATGATGTGGACACCTTTTACTCCTCTGCTACGTAATAAGGACCCTCTGAATAAAGGACTCATCTCTATTAATGGAACTTAGTTCTTTCTGCCCCATTACATACCAATACAATATTACCTCTGGGAAAGGGATACATCTGTATAAGGCCACTTTCAATGTCACCGAGGTGCCCTTTATTTAGAGTTTTCGCAGTATTACCTACTATGAAGGGGAGATCCTTTAATTCTGTGTGCAGATATTGATTCCGTGGGTGTCGAGATACTGACGCAATCGGAGGTGACGCTGACATTCGAAGAGGGCAGTAGCTCGCGACAGCTCCAGATCGGTGTCAGAGACAACAGTGTATATGACGGAGGAGAAGATAGAATATTGCCATCATTCTCAGTCTCTTGTACACTGACTTTGAGAATCTCAACATTTCCTCCGACTATGTTGAAGTGCGCATAACTGATGATGAACCACAACCAGAAGGTACGTATTTGTCAATAGAATTCCACATACACTGAAATTTTTGAGGGGAAAGTTTTTGGAGAATTTTGCACTTTTTCAGCCAACCGTAAAGGTTTTCTCAACAAAATATCTGGGCCGCGCAATATACAGAGGTTTAGTTTTCGACTCTGAAGTTTCATGGTACATGGTAGCATTAGAGTGTAGGGGAGAGGGAAAGAGATATGTGGTGCGGTTTATAAGATTGTCTAAAAAAGTAGTCTTCTTTCTGATGCAGGAATAGTATGCAATGTCAGAGGTGAACCACGGGATGCTCCTACCGCAGAAGTCTGCTGTGTTGACTTGGGAGGAATGTCATACGAAAAGTCAATATACACAATTCCATGCATAGGTAAACTTGTAATCTAGATAATGACACAGGCCAGGAGTGAAAACATTTTTGTCAAGAGTCGAACCCAGGCATCTTGAACATGTTTTAACGGCATAGTGGACACCTGTTCACAACAAAAAGCCATTTTCTCTCCTAACTTTATACCATATGATATCCCTTGGTGAGTTTAACTTGTGTGTGTGTGTGTGTGTGTGTGTGTGTGTGTGTGGTACAGTGATAGGGTTTGAGGAGACGGAGTATGAAGTGATGGAGAGACGTGAGTCGTATCAGTTCACACTGGCAGTGGTGCAGGGATCTCTGGCTCAGAACCTAACTCTCACCGTCATATCCACTCCCATCACTGCTGGTATTGCAGCTACTACACTTGGCTGATAAAGAATGTGTTCACTTAGGCTTAGTTTTGCCTGTCCACAATTATTTTACTCATCTGGACATGTACTAAAAGCGTTGCCGACTTGGGTTTTGAACACGTGAGGGATTGTTCATAGGCTTTTGAATTTCCCACTGATGTAGCTATGTAATAGTTCAACTCGGTGTATTAAACGCCGGCGTGCTTCTATTGGTGCAGCTGCTAATGATTACAGGGTCCTGGAGCCCTGGGTACCACTGGAGGAGAATGGAACCGGGACCGTGCGGGTGGAGATCAGTACTGAACCGGGACAGGAGGACGGGCCACAGGAGACATTCAGACTGACTATCATTGAAGAGAGTGGAGTCACTCCCAAGAATGTATTCTTCAGAGGAGCCCTGGTCACCATCCTTGATCAGCCATCCGGTAAGTCCACATCATTCAAAGCAAGCATGATTATCAGCACATGATAGTGAAACCTCCGAATAAGGGACTCCTGAACATTGACAAATCTGTGTCCTTTTGATGGGCATAATGAATGCTATCAGATTTAATTTTATATGTATTACATGGTATGGGGTAGATAAGGAGGTGTCGCTCTATATCAGTCTCCTATTGGAGACTGTATAATGGCAACACCACAGTGTCAGGTTGTTACTTCATACATGGAATATGCTGAATCAGCACTCCTCCATAGTCTTAAACAACCACAAGCATCAGGTGTCCCTTAAATATAGTGTATTACGTAGTATGGGACAGAAACAAGGGTCCCTTCGGGAGATTGCTCTGTATATCAATCTCCTATTAGCCTCTATGATGAGAAATACGTGATAGCTATATACACTTCCTTCACACCTAACTCTCTCTCTCTCTCTATTCCCAGATCTACCATGAAGAAATGCCACCATAGCCTCTGTGGATTTTCTATGTAGCTAACTGTTAGAGAAAGCATTCTCGTCTCTGTTTGTCTGATTCCCCGTTTCCACTTCACGTCGTAACTTTGAGCAACAAAAGTATGACTGTTGTACCATAAAGTAATCTACACATAGCAGCATAGTTACATACTAGTTATCAAGAGCAGTAAAAATCAACTGACGCAAATTGTCAATTTGTCCATACATAATTATTGTTTATCCACTTGACTATTGAGGTTCAGAGCCATGGATGGTAACCACAGCAACATGAGTTGTCAGGAAGATTGAGGACTGCCTCAAATCGCTCGTCAGGCTCGAAAAAGTCATCAAAGAATATCTGGATTGCTATATTATACCTCCACTCGTCTCTGACTTTGAGTAAATTCTATATATGGGAGTTGATACTGGTTCATAATCTTCCCCAGCTGTATAATAGATGAGAACAGGCGGCAGCTGAAATTATGGTGAAAGGTAAAAAAAATCCACAAAGGAACAAAATGGAAAGGTTTTGAGGGAGAAAGAAATGTGAATATCACAATTCAGGTGTCTTCATATTCAAAAAGCCTTCAATTTGCTAAAGTTGTCTTCTTTAAATGCTCAGCAAAACCCCATTAGATAGAGCACTATAATGTATGTACCAGTGGCTGTGTCAGAAATTCGGCTGGAACTGTATACTGGGACAGGCTAAAACCAACCACAAGAGCTGAGTTGGTGAGAGAGAAGGAAGACTACATGTAGATGAACAGACTTTCAGGCATATAAAAACAGTAAAACTTCATTATGAATCATGGTCTTCTCTAATCCCTAGACTTTTTATAACCTACTGTTCCTTCGTTTAGAAAACCATTTTATTAACCCTCGGCGCGCATGAGCCTATCACAGTCGACATACTATATATACCAGGATGGATCTGCCATGAAACAATCAGGTACATACAGTTTTTCCAGAGTGTAAGTCACAGGGTTATGTACCTACAGCTCCTACATAGTTAGCTATCTGTTTCATTATGAACTCTCTCTCTCTCTTCCCCAAATGTACCATGTGTAGATTTCTTCATAACTGGTCCGTCAAGTCTAACATTCACATCAAATGGAACTTGAAATATTCTGATTTCCATTGCTGACGACACTGAAGATGAACCAGACGAGACGTTCTCCATAGTTCTAGTGAACCCTGTGTCGGGAGCCACTGTCATTGTCTCCCCTGACACCATCACCATAACCATCATTGACAATGATGTCACTATCGTTGACAGTGATGATGAAACACCAACTGGTGAGCAAGTACATACTCCAGGCCTAGGCTAATACCTTATACCAAAAAGTTAAATCACGTAGTCTTTGACTCAGTATAATTATATGCAATTGCAAAGTGTACTGAATACACTTTTGTTTTCGAATAGGAGATAAAAATCCGCCTGTGATCATCATCATAGTAACTGTTGTGATAGCCGTGCTACTGATTGCTGCAATCATCATCATAACAATTCTCATTGGAATTATGAGGCAGAGGAAGAAGAGGCAAAGTAAACTTGCTCTCCCAACTCCAGAGCCCATCTATGATGATCCAGATTCATACTATTCTTCTGTCCTTGACAAAACCCGAAAATAAAGCAAGTACCGAGATTTCATTGCAGACACAGCCAGAGACAAGTAAAAATTTAGCAATTCCTAACAAACAGCAAGAAAGTGTTACTTCCCCTATTGAGCAGCAAGAGAATGTTGCCTATGGTGCTCCTTCGAACCAGCAGCAGGAAAATGTTACTTCCCCTATTGAGCAGCAAGAGAATGTTGCCTATGGTGCTCTTTCGAATCAGCTGCAGGAAAATGTTACTTCGCCTATTACGCAGCAATTACCTGGTGATCAGGCTGAGGAGCAATGCTAAAGTCTATATATGAGATTATGTGAATCATACTGAGTAGCTTTATACATTATAGCAGATTTTCTTCACCTTATGGCGTGCATTTGTCTCAATGTACTTGCCTGCCCTTCTTTTACTTGACACCTTTTCATTATTATACCTCAGCTTCATCTCGCCAAAATGTCATCCTTTCTCTCAACTGTCACTAGATCATGGACGGAGAAGGGGGGCTGCAGGCCATGTCTGGTCTCAATGGAACAAGGCTACCGGGAAGTCCCAAACCTCTCTCAGTACAGCTCTACATGGGTGGCTTTCTGACTACTTTTGTATCTGCAGTCGGGCTAAATCCAATGGGATATATACATGTAATTATCATTCGGCCTTCAGGGAGTTAGCAAACAGAAATGTTGGGATTTCTGGGTTGAGAGGTCTTGGCTTGAATAAACAGTTTTTTGCATACATGTTAGCATTCATATTCTGTCTTTGCCTCCCCTCTCTCCCTCCCTCCCTCCATGCAGAGATCTGTGCCAGTCTTGACTACTCCAATCGTTCAGAGAGCTGGTAGCATCACTGCTGACAAGACCCTCCGAGTAAGGATGTGTACAGTGTTTTATATTGGGTCATAAAAAACAGTAACCAGACAGTCGTTCTAAAACTGTTATGACGCATACATGTGTTTAGTGTACTCTTTTATATATTGTCCTGACACACACGAGTTAAAGGTCTTCAAGGCTCAGAAAACATGTTACAAGCTACTGTAGAGACTGGGCAATTGTACTATGTATGTATGTATGGTGAATATTTCTACTGTAGGTACAGTCAGGGGAATCTTACATCATTATTTTTTCCCTCAGCTGTTTGTCAAGAACGTCAAACCAGACACGACGACGGAAGAGATTTGTGAGCTGTTTTCCGTCTACGGACGAGTGTTTGACGTGCAGAAGCATCCAAACAGACGCGGTGTTGCCTTTGTGGTGAGTGCCTCATAGTCCCATACATGTACAATAATTTGCCCCGGAATAAACAACTTCCAGTTCTTTTATGTAAAGTGAATCATACTGTAGGGGAGGAAAAGTGACTGCACATGCGTGTCGAGGGTTAGTAACGCAGAAAATTACTGTTCTAGTTGCTATAAACTTGAGTAGTCATTGTGGGATGTTTTTGTTTGTCTCCTGCAGTACATGTGTCAGGAGGGAGGCAACAAGGCCATTTCCAGCCTCAATGGCTTCACCTCCAACCAGACCAGCAAACCACTCATTGTCGAGCTCAGCCATGAGGTAGAGTAAAGAACTGTGTGTGTATACAGTGGAACCTCCGAACAAGGGACACTGTGGGGCCAACGATTTTGTCCCTTGTAGAGAGGTCGTCCCTATCTTGGAGGTCAAATAGCATAGGGTTGGGACATGTAGAGAAGTCGTCCCTATCTCGGAGGGTCACTTATCGGAGGTCCAACCTCTTCTTTCTCGCCATTATACTTGCACATCTTTGCAAGCAACCACTGCTAGCAACCAGATTTTTATCTCTCTCTTTCCCTACTCCAGCAGCAGGAGAAGTCTCGCTAAAAGTCTGATCCACAACAGCAAAACTCAGACCAATTTGTAGTTACTCACATAATCAACTACCCCACCTAAGAAAAAACTTAGTTCATTGTCATTCATCATCACCATCATAACATGTCAGAATCACTTGCTTCATTAAAGAAATAATTTTACTTTCTTCTTTTTGTGTGATTTTTAAAGCGCTCTGATTTTTTTCACAATCAATAAAGGATGAGATTTTTCTGTTTGCACTTGGTTGAGCGCATGAGCGGCGCGCGATTCAAGTTACATATGCTACCATCTGGCCGTAGAATTTTCAGTTTCTTTTCCGCCAACCCGTGTTTATATAGCTGTCCCCGCACATCCCACGCCATATTTATATAGCGGCATGCTCCCAGTATTACATATACACTGCATTACAGAAGAGTAGGACTGTGCCGGGGACGCGGCACCTGCTGAAGGAAAGTCTAAACGAGGCAGAGATGGAGGTACGGACTGTATTTCAGCTGGTAGCACTGCTGTTGCTCGGCATTTGCACCAGAGGAGGTAAGATAATAGCTAACTACCTCTCCTGTCAGACATCACACCATGTATTGCTCGGTTAGCTATTGCATAGAGGAGTCTGAGATTATATGTAGCTTCTTCATTCTCAATGCAAATTTTTCTTGCCTGCTGAACGGACACCGCGACAGATTTTTCATTGCGCATGCGCAATTGTCCTATCGACATGTTGTCTATAAACTGCTATGGCAACACATTGATGTTGACACAGGGAAGGCTCAGGTGGAGTGCTACTCAGAGGAGCATTGTCCAGAGAATGTACCGGAATTGATTATCGGCGAATTTAATTCAGCTAAAGAGTGCTGCATACTTGATGAAGCTCTTTCCTGGCAAACTGCACAGAACCCTGTGCAGCATGTTTAAGTGCGTGATTGTATACACCACAGTATGTTGCATGTGCTATAGTATGTCCTTGTTTCCAGAAAATAATCTCTTCTGAGTTACGGTTTCCCTTTCCACTCACAATTTCCACATTAATATTGTGACATTCATTACTTTGTGCACTCTTTAGAGACTTATTGAGCGTATATTATACGGCCTTTTATCATGCAAATAAATCAGAGAACTCGATATTTTGATGTGTTTTGTTCCTATAGTTTATGGGTGGAAAGAGACGTTTTCCGAGGCAAGGATAGGTGACACATTGACTCTGACTGTTGGCACTATCAAGGGGTCACCTGAAGTCAGAGTTATTCTTGGTGTGGAATACAACAATACTGGTAAGACTGTTTCAAACAACTGGTGTTTAGAGCCAACTTTAACTTTGGCTTTTGTGTTTTAGAAGTGAGTGTGGACCCAACCAGATTCATATTGGCAGCTGAGGATCTGAGTTTACAAGTAACAGTGTTGGATGATGGTCAACCTCTGCAAGAAGATAAGAACATCACGCTAACACTAGCAAAGATAGCAGGGGGGAAAAGTTCTGATATCATTGTCACTGAAGCAATAATCGCAGTCCGATCACAAAATATCCCAGGTTTGTGAGTATTTTTAATGGTTTTAAAATGTTTGCCTTTACTCTGCCACCCTGTTTTTAATGTCTCCTTCTTAATTTCTGGTTGTGCGCATGCTCTTAGCTGACGCTCAGCGTTCGAGTCTAGTCTCACGTAAAGGACTATCTGCGCATGCGTGATTTGTTTCGAGTGCTGCCGAGCGTCCAAAGTCGCTTTGCAGAATGTCACTAACTTTTTGGGTCCACGCAACTGCCCTCCTTTTTTGTACCTTCCTTCAGCAAGGTATGGCAAACTAATAAGGCAGTGTAGTATGCTAGCTTAGCTTCACTGTGTTTGCATTTTCATAGAGCTACACGTATGTAGCTAGCTAGCTACCATGCGACCTACGGGATCACTGCTTACATGTACAGCTAATTAAAGCTTTCTTTTCCAGTCGCCGCATCTTCCGCTGCGGTGTTAGTTCCAAGCTACACGTGTGCTGCAGGAAGTTATATATAACTGATGGGAGGGCTACAACTAGTGAATAAACTTGTTTTCGCAGCACTACATAGCAGTACTATCGCAAAGTGTATTATCATCACAGTATGTATACACAAGAAACCAGGTCTATCCACTAACACAGGCTCTGCACAGACTGTGCCATGCTTCACTGGACTTGGTTGTGGTGGTAGTGTTGGCCTACAGGTTTCAACATTGGCCTGCTGTAGCCTGCCTGATACTCTCTCATTCAGAATTACAGTGGGCGGCGAATCATGCTTTCCATGTTATGGTAAGCTATACTGACATCAGTGTTTGGAACTGAACTTTTTTGGCTCTATCAGGGTTTGGATGGGTACAAGATATCAGCAGTGATTTGACATCAGCTGAGCCTCAAACTGAAATAACTGCTGTGGAAGGACAGACTGTCACTCTCACACTTTTCTACACTAAGAATAATCCACCAAATTCCCTCCGAATAGACTTTAACATTCAGACCTCTGGGTTCAGCAACAGGTATTTAGTTATGTGTTGTTTGTCTTATTAATTAGATGACTGTTATACTGTTTTGCATGCTTTGATGATTACTGTGTTTCTCCTACAGATGGAGTGGACTATGTTGTCACTCCAGATCCAGCTAGTGTTTTCATGGATCCAGATGGTGTTCTCATGGACGAAGTGTCACTGCAGTTGGTCCCAGTCACAGTTAATGTCACTCTAGCCAGTGATGGTATAGGAGGAGAAGGAACTGAAGACATTGTACTCACTCTAGTCCAGCTTCCACCAATCGAACCCGAGCGTGTTCTCGTCAACCCAACTGTCAGGATCATTGTCGAGGATAATGGCAGTATGTATTGTAGTAGTGGGAGATTATATCACATTGTGATAATGCACACACCTACTATGACCTTATTCACAATCCAAGCACAACAGTTTCATACGTTCCAGATTAGAGAAAATAGCCGAAGAGAAGCCTTATATGTCGTCTTCTATTCTATCTTATTGTTTTCCACCTTTCTTTCTCTGTATAGTTGAGCTGCTAGCCTACATAATAATACATAATACGTTTAGTGACAGGTTTTGTGCCATATCAGAGTGTTCTGTGTGTATGTCTCAGAGTGTCATTTTTTCGAGCCACAACTTGGGTTTATTCAACATGACATTCCTTTCCTTAAAACTTTTGTGCAGATCCCAATGCTATTTTGAAGGCACACTGCTTTGTATCTATTCAGATTCTGCCACTGCACCATCTTTAAAATGGTATATAGCACACTGACTGCACAAAGCAGTAAACCATGATGTGGTAGTGGGCAAATAAACAGCATGTGTGGGTGTGTGGTTTGCCTGCCTCCACTCTGTTTTGACAGCTAATGAACCCTTCCCTCTGTACTCTTGCTACATGAAGGGTACACTAGTGCAGGTGAAGTTTGGCATAAGGAAAGCATAGTAGGTCAAGGTTTAAGAGGAAGATCCAGCAAACCCTTGTCAAGCCCACAGATGCAATGGGCAGAAAGTAAGAAGGTCTAATGGGATAATGCTGCCAAATCTCTATAACTAGAACAATTACATTTGTTGGCAAGCGAAGTGAGTAGCTAAAATATTGCACATGTTTAGAATCACATACAACATTACTGTATCATTATGACTGAATCAAATTGTTATCTTTCATATTGAATTGCGGATTGTTTCATTGTCACAGTTCAGACTGGGTTCAGGATGCCGGAAGATGGATGTATCCCAGAGGGTGTGTTGCAGGAGATCTGTCTGACTACTGTTGGATTTCCTGCAGTGGATACTGTGCTAACTATCTCAGTCACTCATGGAACTGCTGGACCTGAAGGTAAAGATGCTTAGACTCTTAGCACAAGCTCAATTTTAAGTATATATTCTGTAGAATAATTCCCATACTGAGGGTTCCAGTAGTATTCATGATTATACACAGACTTCAATCTGATCACGCCACAAGTGACCATCACTGAAACTATGACTGAGCCGTGTGTGAGATTCCAGGCCATAGCAGATGTTCTGGGACTTGAGAGAGTGGAGAACCTCACTTTGTCTCTGAGTGGACCTCCCGATGTACAACTGACTACTGCCTCTCTACACATCTGCATTCAGGACTCTGATGGTAATGATATTACAAGTGGAAAAATCATTTCTTAAAAATGAAGGGGGATATAGGGATGGCTTGAAGCACCCAAAAGGAAGAAACAAGGGGTCATTACACAGCAAAGATGCACAAAGCTACATGACACCATCCCTATATCTTTGTCTCATATTAAACTTTACGTGTGAACAATAACACAGAGATATAGGGATGGTGGTCATGACCCCTTGTTTCTTCCTTTTTGGTGCTTCAAGCCATCCCTATACCCCCCTTCATTTTGATTTTTCCACTTGTTTCCACTATTTTTCACGCCTTATGACAACACTGCATTTTGAGTAACTCTGATGTTCATGGGTGTTGTAGAGATAACTGTTGAAAGAAGAAGCTAATGGGCTGCTCCTACCTGAAGCAGGGTGTATGCGTAGTGTCTCCAAGCAATTAGGTTGTGGCACATATGGTGGTGGTTTCATGGGCAGGCTTCAGTAATCAGACTGCTATAACCTGGGGGACAAAGAATGTAGGCGCAGGGAAAGGCCCGCGTAACACGGCGCACACTGCCAAGTTGCTCCTCGTGCAAATCAACAGCAAAACGCAAGCCAGCCAGTTACAAATGTGTATACTGACTTACAGAAGGCACTGGAAGATAAGAGTTCTTCTGCAGGCATCCTGGCTTAGTCTCGTGGACCTGGTTCACGCTCGAGATACGCGCGCACCGCATTGGGGAAACGCCCTTCTCGGCGCATGCAGCTCACTGATGTGAGTTAGCAGCAAATGCATTGTTCCGTGGAAGAGCTCAACGATCTACCGTGGTGACTTTCGGCAAGAAACAAGCGATCGCTTGATATGCGTGCACACCTCCGGAAAATTTGGAGACGTTCTGTGAAAAAATCAACGCTTCAACTGCTTCGGGTAAGGAGCTAGCGGGTCTCTGAATGAATATCGCGAATTCTCTGGTGGGGAACTGAGGGCACGTAGGAAGTATTGGGGCATATGTATAGCTAGGTATTGGCCTCTAGACTATTGCTAGTGATTTTGAAGCCATGGTGAGTCATTCTCGCTGAGTTTTTGAGGAGTTTTGTACGCGGATCTCACTCGTGCCATCCCTATAATATAGAGCGTCTACCGACGCTCTGATAGTAGAACTTGCATAGTAGGCACTAGACGGGAACAATGATTGACTGATCTCTTTCCCGAACCTTATTTTATTATTGTCATCCCCACAGATAGGCCAGCGGAGGTCAGTTTCCTCCTTGTGAACGCCACAGGAGTGACGATCTCCTGGAGTGGCAATGTCCACCTCTCCACCTCCATCAACTACACTGTCTCCCTCTCCACAACAGGCATCATCATGAACCAATACAACAGGGTCTACCCACCCGGAACTACCTCCGATGTCGTGGTTTTGGATGATGACATCACCCTTACAGACGAATATGTGCACAATTTCACCCTCCACTACATCTCTCAGAACGATGATGTCCCAGGAATTCCAATCATTGCCTCCTTTACTTTCGGTAAAAATTGGAGTATGTCAGTAGTTATGGCGACACATGCTTTTCCGCTATACAGATAAGATGTACTTTCAGATTCAGTTTGGACCATTCCACTTTTGCCTGGATTGGGGAGTAAGTCAGCAGTGTGCATTGGTGAGAAGTTCTTTGGCTGACTGCTGTTAAGTCCCTGCAGCTGGAAAAGACAGTTCGCATTGAGAAACAACTGCAGAGTTATTTGATCCAGATCCTCCGTAAAGATTGTGCCGATTGCTATGGATTAACCCCGTCTTTCCTGAGACCAGGACTGTTTCTCTGCCACAGTAACCCCACCAAGACCACCTACCGCTCCACCCTTGTTAACCCTTTCCCCACCACAAACTCCACCCACCTGGTGGGCATTATTCAGAGTTGGGTGTCCACGGGTCCGTCCATCGTTCTTGACGGTCTGCTGGTGAGAGTGAGTCCCTCCTGCTCCACCTCTATCTCCAGTCTCGATGAAGGAGAGTGTGAGACTGGTACCACACATGACCCACAACTTGGGGAACAGATTACTCAGACTCTCAATGTTTGTGCCATCAGGAATCTTGGAGAGCAAGTCTGCAGGCTTGGTGGTTGCTGAAAACAACAGCTAGTAATCTTGACCCTATTGCTGTGGCATCTGACTAAAGAAATTCAGTGTGTTTATGATCAGTGCCATTGTAACCGAGTCTCGTGAACCTTACCTTTTCTGTAAATGTGTGTCTAGTTAGAATAATATCCCCCTATATATGGTTTATTGCATATGTGCAGCATCAGTTCCATGAAAAACCCAGTGAAGAGATGAACTATTGCCAAAGGTCCCATTGCAAAGCTTGCTGGTTTTGTCTTTGCATGGGTTGTCCTGTTTCACTAACATGGCTATATACACACATGAGCCCTTGTGATAGCCTGTACAGTGCCAATGAGCAACATACACAAAACAAAGACCACTGCAAGTGACAAGATTTTCTTCAAAATGTATATAGGGGGATCAAAGACACACAAAGCTACATGACACCATCCCCTATATATTTTTCTTGTTTTATTTGCCGGTAAATCAATAGACGATAGAACAAAGATGGGATGGTGTCATGTATATACCTTCACATGACCCCTAATTTCTTTCGATCCATAGCTAACCCCTTCATTAACCCTCGGTGCGCAAGCACAGCGAGGGTTACCGTATATGTAACTGAGTACGTGTGTCTGTCTGTTATCACGTTTTCTGCGACTACGCGTAACGAGACAACAAATCAGCGATACTAACGGGTTCATCGCTAAACTGGATTCATTTAAAAAGGCGTTTTTCGTACAACTACTGCCTTCAAAGGTTATGGCGTGAAAAGCAAGTGAACAAGCCAAAGTGCAAATGAAAAGTACTGAAGTGCAAACCCTCGGCGAAATGTGCATAGGCGGTACTGCTAATAAACTTGAGTAGTCATTGTGAGATGTTCAGTTTTGTTTGTGTCCTGCAGTACATGTGTGAGGAGGGAGGCAACAAGGCCATTTCCAGCCTCAATGGCCTCACCTCCAACCAGACCAGCAAACCACTCATTGTCGAGCTCAGTCATGAGGTAGAGTAAAGAACTGTGTGTGTATACAGTGGAACCTCTGAACGAGGGATACTGTGGGGCCAACGATTTTGTAGAGAGGTCATCCCTATCTTGGAGGTTGAATAGCATAGGGTTGGGACATGTAGAGAAGTCGCCCCTATCTCGGAGGGTCACTTATCGGAGGTTCCACCTCTTCTTTCTCACCATTATACTTGCACATCTTTGCAAGGAACCAGATTTTATGTTTCTCTCTCTCTCTCTTTCCCTACTCCAGCCAACAGGAGCAGTCTCACTATAGGTTTGATCCAGATCAGCTATAAAACTCAAACCAACCAGCCACACATGATTGTAGTTACTCCATAATCAACTAAGTTCATTGTCATTGCACATTGCATCATCATCATAAACTATTGATCACTTGTCAGCAGAATCGCTTGCTTCACCAAAGAGACAATACTTTCATCTTTTTGTGAGTTTAAAGCTCTCTGATTTCTTCACAATCAATAAAGGATGAGATTTTTCTGTTTGCACTTCAGGTTGCGCGCATGCTCTTAGCTGACGCTGTAACGGACTGTTTTGCGCATGTGTGATTTGTTTTCGGGTGCTGCCAGAGCGTCCAAAAGTTTGCTGCGAGGACGGACAATTTTTGCAGAATGTCACTAACTCTTTGGGTCCACGCAACTGCCCTCCTTTTTTGTACCTTCCTTCAGCAAGGTATGGCAAACTAATAAGGCAGTGTAGTATGCTGGCTTAGCTTCATTGTGACGATTTCAGCTAAGTATGTAGTGCGACCTACGGGATTTTCCAGTTACCGCATCCTCCGCTGCTTTGTTAGTTCCAAGCTACACGTGCGACGCAGGAAATTATATGTAACTGATGGGAGGGCTACAACTAGTTGTTTTCGCAGCACTACATAGCAGTACTATCTCAGAGTGTATTATCATCACTGTATGTATAATACAAGAGACAAGGTCTATCCACTAACAGGCTCTGCACAGACTGTGCCATGCTTCACTGGACTTCGTTGTGGTTCTGGTAGTGTTGGCGAACAGGTTTCAATAATGGCCTGCTGTAGCCTGTCTGATACTCTCTCATACAGACCTAATGTGGGCGCCGAATCATGCTTTTCATGTTATGGTAAGCTATACTGACATCAGTGTTTTGAACTGAACTTTTTTTTGGTTCTATCAGGGTTTGGATGGGTACAGAATATCAGCAGTGATTTGACATCAGCTGAGCCTCAAACTGAAGTAACTGCTGTGGAAGGAGAGACTGTCACTCTCACACTTTTCTACACTAAGAATAATCCACAATATCAACTCCGTTTACATGTTAACATTCAGAGCTCTGGTTCAGCAACAGGTGTGTGGAATAATAAATGACTGATTTTACCACAATTTATGTATACCCTGTTCTACTGTGTTTCTCCTACAGACGGAGTGGACTATGTTGTTACTCCAGATCCACGTTTTGTTTTCATGGATCCAGATGGTGTTCTCATGGACGAAGTGTCACTGCAGTTTGTCCCAGTCACAGTTAATGTCACTCTAGCCAGTGATGGTATAGGAGGAGAGGGAACTGAAGATATTGTACTCACTCTAGTCCAGCTTCCACCGGTCGAACCCGAGCGTATTCTCATCAACCCAACAGTCAGGATCATTGTCGAGGATAATGACAGTATGTATTGTAGTAGTGGGAGATTATATCACATTGTGATAAATGCACACACCTACTATGACCTTATTCACAATCCAAGCACAACAGTTTCATACGTTCCAGATTAAAGAAAATAGCCAAAGAGAAGCCGAAGAGAAACCTTATATGTCGTCTTGTATTCTATCTTATTGTCTTCCTACTTTCTTTCTCTGTATTGTTGAGCTGCTAGCCTACATACATTTAGTGACAGGGTTTGTGCCATATCAGAGTGTTCAGTGTGTATATCTCAGAGTGTCATTTTTCGAGCCACAACTTGGGTTCAACATGACATCCCTGCAGCTTACTTTCCTTAAAAAATTTTTGCAGATCCCAAAGCTATTTTGAAGGCACACTGCTTTGTATCTATTCATATTCTACCACTGCACCATCTTTAAAATTGTATATAGCACACTGACTGCACAAAGCTGTAAACCATGATGTGGCAGTGGGCAAATAAACAGCATGTGTGGGTGTGTGGTTTGCCTGCCTCCACTCTGTTTTGACAGCTAATGTAACCCTTCCACCCAGTATCAGAGCGTCGGTAGACGCTCTTTATAGGGATGACGCGAGTGAAATCTCACGTGATCCGCGTACAAAACGCCTCAAAACTCAGCGAGAATGACTCACCATGGCTTCAAAATCACTAGCAATAGTCTAGAGGCCAATACCTAGCTATACATATGCCCCAAGACTTCCTACGTGCCCTCAGTTC
>CASHTH010003097.1:0-14201 GCA_030341885.1 Geodia barretti
GCCAGCGCGCGACAGCTTGCTTTTACTGGTGCGCATGCGCACCGGCAATGGTCGCTTACGAACCCTTTCCGTTAGGGTATCTCGCTCAGGCCCGCGCTACATCGGTCTCGACCAGCATAGCCGTGTTTTCCACAGTGTCAGCTACGCCCCCACTATAGATAGAAATAGCTTTTAGCTACACTCTCATGGCTTCAAATATACTGCCTTGGTTGACTGGATCCTCTACCAAGTACGAACCACTGCCAAGATTTAGCCACATCGCAGGGAGCGTAGGTAGCAAAATAATAGTCCAGGGAGGACGGACAAAAGAGAAGAACCGGCAACATCTGAGCTCCGTTGTAGAGATATTCGACCCCTACTCTGAGTCGTGGGTGCAAAGAAAAGTCAAAGGAGATGCTCCTTCGCCTGGAATGTATCTTGCAGCCAGTGCATCCCTCCGTGGCGACCTCTTCTCGTTTGGAGGATATGGCTTCAACACCGTCCACAAACTGGACTCTAAGACGTGGTGCTGGACTCAACTGTCACCCCAGAATGCAGACGGAGCTCCTATGCCCAAGTGTAACTGTGGAATGGTAGCATTTAGGAACTTATTAGTGGTGATTGGTGGGTATGGAATACCTCGAGGACCTACAGAACCGACATCATTTATCAAGAACACCAGAGTCTCTGATGGCAGTGGATGGACTAATGAGTTACATATCTACAACCTCTCAGAAGGTATATATATAGCTCAAAAAACAACCAGGGCATAACATGCAAGAGGAGTATGCTTGAGCTTTCTCCAGTTTTTTTCCCCATAGCACAAAATTGTATCAGACAATAATTATTGGCTATGATGTGTAGTTTTCATAGCAAAATAGTGTGGTTTGATGGGAGTCATTCATTTCTCTCAGCCTCAAGCTGCTCAATATTATTTTTCACACGACAACATATTTCTCCCCTATCTCCCCTACAGGTGTGTGGAGCTGTCCTGCCACCACTGGAGAGAGACCTCCTCCATGTGCAGCGTTTACATTCACTGCAGTGGATGACAAGAGGGCAGTCATGTTTGGTGGAAACAATGGAGAGCTAGGCAAAATGAACAATGTCTTCCTCATTGACATCCCCACTATGGTAATCTGCATAATTAGAAGAGCAAAGCCAGCACTAAAGCCAGTCATGGAGGCAACATATCTGCTCCTAGTCCTAAAATTCCATCATAGTCCTCTTTGTGGTGATGCAAGCCTTTTAGTGAAGCATGCTCAATATTTTACCGACTCCACCTTTAAGAGACAATGAATGATACGTAGTCCCAATGCTCAGTGAGTGCTTGCATTAGCATGCCTGTATGTGTATTATAATAGCTATATATAATTGAGATGTTTGTGTCCCTAAACGTCGTAGCACTAAAACGAACTATGAATAATTATATGACCGTGAATAATCATTTTGCGATTGAGAGCAGGCAAGACTACGCTTAGTAATTGAGTTTAAGAATAGTTGTTGTCACATGTAGTTTTGAGATCCCGTGTTGCTATTCAAAAGTATGTGCTCAAAACTAACTACATAATTATTATGCTAAAAACCGCTGCCTGTTTTCGTGAAGTGGAGGAAAGATAATTTACAGTCAACAAGGATGGGTAGCTATCATGTCGTAAAATGCTTCGCTGTTTATCCCCATTAAGTGAAACGTCTTTGCATGCTTGCAATACACAATTTTAGGCACAACTATGATTCCCCCTCACTTATTTTTCTGTGTGGTGCCAGGCATTTATTCGGGCATGAATTTTACGGATTTTCCAGAACTGGAGTAAACTCAAGTCAGAAGGTGGACCTTGGCCGAAGGAGAGGAGTGCACATGCAGCTTGCTGTCTCAACTATGGCCAGCAGTTCCCTCAACTGTTGGTGACTGGGGGAATGTACAGTGAGGGCCAGGCACTAGCTGACATGTGGATTCTCGACATAGAGAGAGCCATATGGAGAAAGGTGAGATTGAACACTTATGTACACTACATGTAGGCTTGGTTTTTGTGACTATTTAGATACAATATAGCTTGGTAGTATATATAGAGTAGTAGCTTGTCTAGAGTGTCGTGAGTTCGAATACTACCCAGGGCAGCTCTTTTCTAAGAGTTGTCCTATTATAGATATGTAATGTTGTTTGCCTTTACTTCACTTTTACCTCAATGTTGACACATGCCTACTATCTGCTCTGTAATTATACATACAATGGTCTCATTATTAACACTTAGGAAGAAAATGTTGCTCTGAAGGCTCGCTATTGGCACTTCCTGACCGCCTTTAGCCTTGGTTCAGGACGCACAGATGTGATAGAGTTTGGAGGCACTCCTGACCAATTTATTGGATCTGACGAGAAACAACCTAAAAAAGCAGACACAACTCTACTGCAGCTCAGTAAGGATAAACATGCACAGAAAATGGCCCTTTTCATTTTTCCCTCTTTACTCAGGACTTTCAGAGACATCCGAATGGGAGCTACTCTCTATAGTTAACAACACACAGCTGGATCACAGCAGAGAATGATGGAGAAATTCCGCTACACAGCAGAGAGCTGGCAGCAATCCACATGAGAGGGTGAGGTGACAAGAATGGAGAGACTGCACCTAGAAAGAGAGAGGGACAGAGCCAGGGAGGAGAAGAGGGTAATGGAGGGAGAGAGGGACAGAGAAAGGGAGAGGGTGAGGGTAATGGAGGGAGAGAGGGACAGGGAAAGGGAGAGGGTGAGGGAGTTGGAGGGAGTGAGGGACAGAGAAAAGGAGAGGGCGAGGGAATTAGAGGGAGAAAGGGACAGGGAAAGGGTGTGGGTGAGGGAGTTTGAGGAAGAAAGGGACAAAGAAAGGATGAGGGCGAGGGAGTTGGAGGGAGAGAGGGACAGGGAATGGAAAAAGGTGAAGGCATTGGAAGAAGAAAAGGAGATGGAAAAGGGGAGGATGAGGGAGTTGGAGGGAGAGAGGGACAGAGAAATGGAGAGGGTGAAGGTGTTGGAGGAAGAAAAGGAGATGGAAAAGGAGAGGATGAGGGAGTTGGAGGGAGAGAGGGACAGAGAAATGGAGAGGGTGAAGGTGTTGGAAGAAGAAAAGGAGATGGGAAAGGAGGAGTTGGAGGGAGAGAGGGACAGAGAAATGGAGAGGGTGAAGGTATTGGAGGAAGAAATTGAGAAGACAAGGGAAAGGGTGAGGGAGTTGGAAGGAGAGAAAGACAGAGAAAAGGTGAGGGCGATGAAGCTGGAGGAAGATAGGGTGAGGTTGAAGGTGTTGGAGGCAGAGAAGTAGAGATGGATAAGAGAGCTGGAGAGAAGAAGAGAGAAGGAGAGGGTGGAATTGCAGCATTGTCAAGCACGAGCCAGTCAGCTACAGCAGAGGCTGGTTGAATTTGATTGGAGGGACAGCGAAAAGTTGGCTGTTCAAGAGCAAGCCATTGCAGCCGAGCAGCGAGGTCCGTCATGGGAAGTGAAGGAAGACGAGTTGGAAGAAACATAAGAAACTCTCGGAATTGGAGGGTGGGCTGTGGTGAAAGTAGCCAAACTCAAAGTGGCTGCAAAATGTCTGCACAGCCAGTTGATTTATGACTACCACCACCGTCTGTTCAGACGAGAAATGGACGTGGCAGCCAGAGTCAGCCACCCCAACTTGCTGCGTTTCCTCGGAGCCAGACTGGAGGGAGGTATGGCCATTCTGACAGAGTTCATGCCGACTAGTCTCAGAGCTCTGGTCAACAGACGTCCACGACAACTTCTCTCCCTGGAACACATACTCTCAATTGACGTGTCCCGTGCCCTCAACTACCTCCACAACATGAGCCCCGACCCCATCATCCACAGGGACCTCAGCAGTGCCAACGTTCTCCTCCAGCCATCTCCCGACGGAGGCTGGCTCGCCAAGGTCTCTGACTACGGCACCGCCAACTTCCAGAGTCAACTTCAGACTGTGAATCCCGGCAGTCCAGTGTACACTGCCCCCGAGTCCCGCGATCCTGCTCTCCAGACACCCAAGATGGACATCTACAGTTTCGGTGTGCTCCTGGTGGAGATGTGTACGTGTGATTTCCCTGCTCCTGAGCGTCGTGCTGAGCTGATGGAGTCCATCGACTATACCAGACTCTTGAACCTAATAAGACAGTGTCAGAACGTAGACAAAGACAGACGTCCGACAGCTGCTCAACTGGTGGAACTTCTGCAGGCTATGCCACTCGTTACACGCACCCACATGTGACAGTATGTGTGTTCTTTGCTATAATTACATTATGCATTCCAGCTGAGTCACTGCTCTCTGTCATGGAACTCTACTTTAAAACACTGCCTGTAAAATTTTTGACAATAATATGCACATTCTTCAGCCTGATAGCTACCCAGTGGTCAACCGTTCAGTGCGATATCGGACGTGAGCCATGAAGAGGGAAAAGCTGTGCCAGAATCATAGTATATATATAATGTTGCGAGGGCAGCAGGACCTGCGCACTCTATATACTACTGATGAAAATGAAAAGCACTGAAGTGCAAACCCTCGGCGGTAAACTAGCGAGTTGCTGTATGCTGGGCGTGCGTCATCGGCGGAGCCAGTATAACGCGAGTCTCGCCGTAACACAAGGTAGTTGCATTAGCGGTTAGAGCAATAGCTCAGGTGTTTCAGAGGCTCTCATATTTGCTTTATTCAATCTATCCGCTCTTCTGTGTTTCAATGCTCTCGCCGGACGTTTAATTCTTGTGGCATTGTCTTGAAACGTAGAACAGGGTGTTCCGTATGCCAATGCCTACGTAATAAAGCACTAAAGTGCAAACCCTCGGCGAACTGCGCGTGCGCGATACTGCTGATTGATGGGCTGGGCTATTGCCTAGTAGTATGCGCTAGTAGCTCGCAGAGAGTCTGACACGGACTAGCTACAGTAGTAGATAGCATGCGAGAGTCGATACACGCCCTTCGTTGTGACTTCTTGTGCCTTCAAGATACACAGAGCATTTTCCGCAGCGATAAAAATGGCCGACTACGCATTAGCCGCAGAATACCGGAATCGCTCTAGCTTTGCAACGGAGCATTTTCAGAGAAAACCGCCTTTATTTTCTGACCTTCGTCGCCCGTTGGGTAGATGGTATCGTTTCTGGGACGAACAGACGCTCGAGGAGTGAGATATAGAGTAACAGACAAACAGACAAACAGACAGACCCAATGAAAAGCACTAAAGTGCAAACCCTCGGCACACTCTATAGAAATGTGGAACCCATACACAAGTGTGGCACCACCACAATTGATGGTCTTGACCATGCATAAAAAAGAACAGCATGTTATGCACCATTTCCATTGAAAACAAATGGGCAGCCCTATTTCTGTTTGAGGCCAAAAATATATATAAGGTAGAAAAATTGCCAACCTATCTCTCTATTAATTTTCGTATTCCCCGTGGATTGTTTAGTGCAAAAAAAAAAAGTTTTAAAAACCCACGGTTGAAAAAAAAACAAAAAACGCCCAGCCTTCGAACTGTACGCTGCCTTTTGAGAAACGTGGGTCAGTGGTAGATTTGTGGGTAAGGGGAGGAACCAGAGCTGTTCCCAGCCAATGCTCTGGACCACCTGACACTTTAGTGCGGGATCGGATACGAACCGGGCACCTTATGTGACAGTCCCCACGTCTCTAACCACCTAGCCACTCGGGCTGGCCTTGAGAGGTGATGAAAAAACGTTCCAGTTATACCAACACTCCTATTACATCATTGAGGCGGCATGAGCTTGGCACATTCCGTGGAAAAGCATGAGTGCACACAGAAGCTCAGACTATAGCCACAGGGATTTTTTTGGCAATTCATGCATGGCATGGCATGAAGGAAAAGAGGAGGAAAAGAGGAGGAAAAGAGGAGGAAAAGCTCATTAAAACCCTTTGGAGCCATGGGAGGTAGTATTAACGCATTCCGTGGAAAAGCATGAGTGCACACAGAAGCTCAGACTATAGCCACAGGGATTTTTTTGGCAATTCATGCATGGCATGGCATGAAGGAAAAGAGGAGGAAAAGAGGAGGAAAAGCTCATTAAAACCCTTTGGAGCCATGGGATGTAGTATTAACGCATTCCCTAGAAAAGCATGAGTGCACACAGAAGCTCAGACTATAGCCACAGGGATTTTTTTGGCAATTCATGCATGGCGTGGCATGAAGGAAAAGAGGAGGAAAAGCTCATTAAAACCCTTTGGAGCCATGGGATGTATTAAGTATTAACGCCTAGTATTATAACATCCATATAAATTCTTATGGACTTATGGAGGCTCTGGACACATTGTCACCTCTTTCATAATGATTGGAGTCATAGTTAAGGTCCATGTGGTTTGAAAAGTGTTCTTATTCGTATCTATGAGTTTGTTCTAGGTATAACACTTTTCTGTCAGGGCCTATATTAGCTTAAACACATTCAAGATCAACTTCATACAATAATTATCATCCATGTGTGCATACAACTTGTGATTATGTAATGAATCACAGGGGGTTGGTGCTCTCTATGAATAAACAATGAGGATAACTGTTCACAGCTCCATATTTTATTTTCAACTCGAGAAACCTTGCTACCATGCAGATGCCTCAACATGTAGATATGTGCTATGCTCCAGAAAGTAGAAGGAAATGCCATATATAATCATGCATTGGGGGAGTACCAAAGGTCAATGTCATTAGTAGTGTAGTATAATTATAGCCACATGCGTGGTGTCTTCCCTGGGAGGTCTACACATTTCACTACTCACTTTCAAGAGATTTTATTGTAATGAACTCCTTACCTTCTATTAGAGGTGTCACTCATTTTCCCTCAGCCCTCTTTGATCTAATGACTCCTATTTTTACTCAAGGGTGGTGGTGTGAAGAGAAAATTATGTTCGTGTGTTGATACGTTTTCTGCTTATATACCCCTGTTCTGTCTTTCTTCTCTGCGGAGACATTTAGGAGGCAAAGCAGGTCAGGGGTGCAGGTAACGGACTGTAGCCACATGGTGATGGCTGATCAGCGACTGATATTAGTCCATAGCTGACTAGCCATAGACAGGTGTGTACTATCCAACGCACGCAGGCAGTGTTTGTAGGTTGACTGCCAACTTGGCTAAACGTACCCAGTCACAGCATCTTTCTAGATAGGCTTGCATTACTCTAGGGTTTGCTTTTTTACCTCCATTAGCAAAGGAACTTTCTTAGGCCAAGAGGGTGAAAGGTACGTCAGCATAATCGAGCAAGTGTTTCCATAATTATGCATTTGAATCCGCTGATCCCAAAAAATTCGCTTCAATAATTTTAACGCAATCATGTTGTTAAACACACACTCCAGTCCTGAATAAACACCACACAGTTTGTGCATTTCGCTTTTTAAAAAACCCCTAGTATCAGGTCGTAAATAGAGAGCCACAGTGATATGATTGTGTCAGAGAGGGTCGTGAAATACGGTAGTTCTGCTTTGTGTTGAGTTGTTTGCATGATTATGAGTCTCCTCGGTTGTCTCCACCGGAGTGACGAGGGAGGGTGTGGGAGATCTCCTCTGCTTCTCAGCAGCTCTAGCTCTGAGGACATCCGACGGGAAAAACTCCTGCTCCACCACCTTACCAATGACTCTGGGGGAAAAGATACATTTACATTCATATATGACACGAACTGTAACATGTGTAAAAGAATGTGACAGTAGTATTGTAAGGAAATGGAAACCTACTGCATTGGGCCCTACTATAGTTCCATCTTTAGTCTTCTGCCACATTCTAATATTGTAAGAATGCAATTAGGTTCCACTTTTAGTTAAACCTAGCCCTTCTATATATACTGCCACATTCATAAAACTTATAAAACAATTGTGCTTGTGAGTTATGGGTTTTACTGTAATTAAAAATGGTGTATATATTCACACCCCACTCTTCGGTAAGGGAAGAAGGTGGGGTTTCTGAATAAACAACATTCACAACTCCCATTTCACCTGGCCGGGAAATACCTTGCTACTATGCAAATGTGTACTATAACCTCAACTTGGGGAAATGCATTGTGTGTAGCTACTCCAGAAGAGAAGATGGAAACACAAAATAGCTAGCTACCAAGAGTATTAACTATGTGATGAAAACCACTAAAACAGACTTAAAGAAGAAAACATGGATCATAAGGTCTGTGAGGCCTTTGTAACATTATGCAATGTCACATGACTCTCAGTGCAATATTTGCTGAGTAAGCAGCCTGTCTTCCACAGGGAATGTATATACAGCAGAAACAAAGCCTTTGAATCCAAATGTTTGTACGTGAGTATAATCTGACTCAAAAAGAGGATACTGATGAGCCATCCTACCCAGGTGTACCCCTTCGATACAGCGTGAAATAGCTATATACTAGACAAACTCTGCCACTCGGTACACGATAGTTATAACTGAGCAGTACTTCCTTTTTTCAGCTTTCTGGCAAATTTCAAGTGCATTCTCTGAATTTTGGGCTATCAAACTGGGCAATAAACTTTATAGGTCGGCACCCTGGTTCATGCGGTGAGTCCTTATCAATCAGGTCACACCAAATAAATACTTGAGATGGAAATGCTGAATATAATGTATAGTTATCGGACACTCTATTAATTTGCTAAAACAATTGTAAGAATGCAATTAGGTTCCACTTTTAGCCCTTCTATACTGCCACATTCATAAAACTTACCAAAAAATTGTGCTTGTGAGTTATGGGTTTTTTACTGCTAATGAAAAATGGTGTATATATTCACACCCCACTCTTCGGCAAGGGAAGAAGGTGGGGTTTCTGAATAAACAACATTCACAACTCCCATTTCACCTGGCCGGGAAATACCTTGCTACTATGCAAATGTGTACTTTGTAGTCCAACTTCAAACAACCCGGTGCTAGGAATATATGCTGTATTCTGAGCTGTGGGCTGTGGGCTGCGGGCTGCACCGAGTGCAAATTGTGTGGCTTCCAAAGTTTACACAACAGTAATTAGTGCAGGATGACACAGCATAAATTCAGCATTGTGATTGGCTAGTTGGACTACAAATCAAGGCGCGTACAGGAAATCCTCCTCGGCATACCGGCCTCCGGCTACGCCCTGGTCCGGTATAGTCAACAGCCTCGGAGTACGTATCGCCTCGCCGTCTATACGTTAACTATTACATAACCTCAGCTTGGGGCAATGCATTGTGTGTACTCCAGAAGAGAAGATGGAAACACAAAAATTATACCAAGAGTATTATAAGAAATTTGTAACTAACTATGTGATGAAAACCACTAAAACAGACGTTCTGGTCTTTAGTGAGGGCAGACAATACGGTCTGAAACAGACGGCTGGAAATAGGTTGAACGCTAGCTGCTTCCCTACATGTTACAGAGCGTAACTAAAAGGATACTTTCCTCAGAGTCTCTGTCATCTGCAGTCACATGGAAGAGCTAACGGCTATCCTCACGTTCACACGAGATCGCCCACGCGGGGGGACTATATATGAACGAAGTCGGCCTTGGGGAGTGTTAAAAGCCTGTGATTTCGAATACGACAAAATTTAGAATGCTTCATTGCAAATCGAACACATCGGGACAGAGTATATTATATCCGACTGAAAACATTTCAGTCACTTATCTACACAATGCGACATGCAATGCGTCGCACTTTTCGGCACTGCGTGCGACGCCCTTGTCAGTCGGACTGATTGTACAACTATTATCATCAGCAGCTTAGTTTGCACAGAATAATTATTAGTAGCTGTCCATCTGGCAAAATCCGTAGCTATAGTCTAGGCCTAATATACTAAACTGTTAGAAGTTAGCCACTGCCGTATATTTGTAGTTATATTCGAAGGACTCCACGGGAACAGTTTCCAGACCAAATTGCATGAATGACTCTTTTCCCTGGCACTTGATTGAAGGAACAGCTCCCAATTCAAACTCTCCGCTTGGGGCTCTCTTGATGCAAAGCCTCGATCCAGACTTTAGTCCTTGTCTGTGAGAACACCGAATCACGTACCAGTTCCCGGAATCGATCCACTCCTGAGGATCAACACGATTCCCTTTCTCGTGCAACTGGTCTTTGAGTGACATTTGGACTTGGGCTCCTATAAAACCCTCCGCTAGAACTGGGGGTCTATTGGGTGGACTTCTGCCGCCGAAAAAGTGCTCACACGTAATGCATTTTCTTGGTCCTCCGCTGGTGAACACGCAGATGGAGAACACTGTAGGGTGCTTTATTTTGTCCAGACTCAGGCTGAACTTTGTGGCGTCCTCCTTCTTTTCAGTGACTGTTACTCGTCCACCGGTACCTTCCAATTCGGTCCATGTGGTTTGAAAACTGTGTTCTTATTCGTATCTATGAGTTTGTTCTAGGTATAACACCTTTCTGTCAGGGCCTATATTCGCCTGTTGTATTGCGTTTCCCCTGATTCCGCTCGATTCAGGCAGCATATGAAAATTTTGAAATCCCTTTCGAAGCGCGTAATGCTGGAGCATGCGCAGTTGAACGACGTACGACGTAAAATCGCGCCGTTCGGACCGGCCATTAGGTTAGCTCGCTTCCGCTCGCCAATGCATGACTTCTCTGAGGCAAGAGCTTGGCACATTCCGTGGAAAAGCATGAGTGCACACAGAAGCTCAGACTATAGCCACAGGGATTTTTTTTGCCAATTCATGCATGGCATGGCATGAAGGAAAAGAGGAGGAAAAGCTCATTTTAATTAAACCCTTTGGAGCCATGGAATGTATTAAGTATTAGCGCCTAGTATTATAACACCCATATAAATTCTTATGGACTATGGAGGCTCTGGACACATTGTCACCTCTTTCATAAGGATTGGAGTCATAGTTTAAGGTCCATGTGGTTTGAAAACTGTGTTCTTATTCGTATCTATGAGTTTGTTCTAGGTATAACACCTTTCTGTCAGGGCCTATATTAGCTTTAAAAACACATAAACTCTTGGATTCAAGATCAGCTTAATACAATAATTATCATCCATGTGCGCATACAACTTGTGATTATGTAATGAATCACAGGGGGTTGGTGCTCTCTATGAATAAACAATGAGGATAACTGTTCACAGCTCCATATTTTATTTTCAACTCGAGAAACCTTGCTACCATGCAGATGCCTCAACATGTAGATATGTGCTATGCTAGAAGGAAATTCCATATATATGCATTGGGGGAGTACCAAAGGACAATGTCATTAGTAGTGTATATAGTATAATTATAGCCACATGCAGGTTTCTTCCCTGGGACGTCTACACATTTTACTACTCACTTTCAAGAGATGTTATTGTAATGACTCCTTCCCTTCTATTAGAGGTGTCACACATTTTCCCTCAGCCCTCTTTGATCTAATGACTCCTATTTTTACTCAAGGGTGGTGGTGTGAAGAGAAAATTATGTTCGTGTGTTGATAGGTTTTCTGCTTATATACCCCTGTTCTGTCTTTCTTCTCTGCGGAGACATTTAGGAGGCAAAGCAGGTCAGGGGTGCAGGTAACGGACTGTAGCCACATGGTGATGGCTGATCAGCGACTTATATCAGTACATAGCTGACTAGCCATAGACAGGTGTACTATCCACAACGCACGTAGGCAGTGTTTGCCACACTAGGTTGACTGCCAACTTGGCTAAACGTACCCAGTCACAGCATCTTTCTAGATAGGCTTGCATTACTCTAGGGTTTGCTTTTTTACCTCCATTAGCAAAGGAACTTTCTTAGGCCAAGAGGGTGAAAGGTACGTCAGCATAATCGAGCGAGTGTGTGCAATCAATTATGCATGGGCACATGGAGGAGTGTGCTCGTAGGGATCACGTGACTTTTGGATATGAATCTGCTGATCCCTAAAAATTCGCTTCAATAATTTTAACGCAATTATGTTGTTAAACACATACTCCAGTCCTGAATAAACACCACACAGCTCGTGCATTTCGCTTTTTTAAAAACCCCTAGTATCAGGTCGTAAATAGAGAGCCACAGTGATATGAGTGTGTCAGAGAGGGTCGTGAAATACGGTAGTTCTGCTTTGTGTTGAGTTGTTTGCATGATTATGAGTCTCCTCGGTTGTCTCCACCGGAGTGACGAGGGAGGGTGTGGGAGATCTCCTCTGCTTCTCAGCAGCTCTAGCTCTGAGGACATCCGACGGGAAAAACTCCTGCTCCACCACCTTGCCAATGACTCTGGGGGAAAAGATACATTTACATTCATATATGACACGAACTGTAACATGCTGTAAAGGGAATGTGACAGTAGTATCGTAAGGAACTACTTTAGTTCCATCTTTAGTCTTCTGCCACATTCTAATATTGACACCATATTCACACGCCTTAGCCAATGTATTAAAAACCTAAAACTTAGTCATCTGTTGCATTACTCAAAATAATGCTAATAGTGTCACTCTAGTATGTATGTAGCTGACCGCGGAATGAGGCAGACGACAGGGGCCAGTAGACAGAGGAACCAGAACCGAGGTCGAGAGCTGACAGCAAACATGATCCAATAGGTGTCCATGAACTTTTGCTGGGAGTCGATGGCCGTGTACACATAGTTGAAGACAAACACCATGGCCACGCTGCCCCACAACAGCACATGGTTCACCACCGTCTGGAGGTACGTAGGGATTACAGTGGAAACTCCAGTAATGGACTCCACGAGATAGGGACAACCTCTCTACAAAGGACCCCATGTTTCAACTCTATGCTAATACGCAGTATTTGACTTCCGAGATTATGGTCGAGGGATGACCTTTCTAAAAGGGACAAAATCGTTGGCCCCATAGTGTCCCTTGTTCAGAGATTCATTGCAGGCCAAAGTTACTCTCATAATGCTATGCAGGATTCACTGCTTTGATATGTAACAACAGAATCCAACGGACAAAAGCACCATGCAGGGACATTAGTAACGGCAGCAGTATATATACCCAATGTAGAGTCTCCACTGCGAGATGGAAGGAGACGACTATCACAATGACAATGTTGATCACAAACCCAAACTCTGTCACACCAACATCACTCTCATAGTACACCTGTAGGAGAGGAGAAGTGGTTTAGAGATAATTATACCAATTCTGCTCTTACAGACAGTTAGATAGCTTCCTTCACAGGGTTAATTATCTTTACCTGTGAAATCATCTCAGGGTTATTATACAGTCAATTAACACAAAAATCCTCTAAAGGACAAACTGGTCCCAAACATTAATCTCCAAAGAGAGAACAAGTTCCTTATACAGGACAAATACCTGGTCCAACATTATTCGGAGGTTCCATTGTATTCTATCAGTGTATGCATTAGGCAACAAACAGTACCATACCCCACACAGTTATCAATTCTCTAATTCTCTAATTCACCCCGTAAGAGAGGAAGAAAACGGCACAGCTCTGGTAGATAGCGTCGGCCACAGTGAGTCCAAACTTCCAGTGGGTGTAGAGAGAGGAGAGCCGGCCCTGTGAATAGTAGTGTTTCTCCCGCAGGAGAGTCGGAGCAAGGAGGTCCTGGTCGGCCACGCCCACCACCATGATGGGGAGGGAGGTGTAGACCAGGTTGAAGATGGTGAGGTTGATGCCGTCGATGGGGTTGGAGCCCGACCACGCGTTGAACAACTGCCACCAGAACAGTAGCGTCGCATACGCCTGAAACAGAGTTACACAGTCGCACGTGATACATACACACATCGAGCATATACAGCACTCTGCTGGCATGGATTTACTCATTCATACATGGCATTATAATCATTTGCTACTCGTGACACAATACTACGCTTTTATCAAGTTACCATAAATTCATGTGTCAAGAAAGAAGTCACAACGCAAAAAACATTTATGGTACAGTGCATGTACTACTGTCGACTGTATGAATTAATTATACATGGAGAAGGAGGAAGAAAGGTCTGTCACTGACCATGTTCTTGTAGAAGAAGTAGAGCATCATTCTGGCCAGTCTACTGTAGGACCAGTGACCATGTACCAGCAGGAGCTTCTCCAGAAAGTGGAACCTCCCCATGGCAAAATCACTCGCCATCACTGCCTGTGTACATCGCAGATGAAACGATTATTAGTGTAATCATCAATGCATATTCATGTGTATTACACATCGCAGATGAAACCATCCAGTGTGTAGAGCGCTCTCCTAGACTGCACAGGGTTGTGAGTTTAAATCCCACCAAAAGAATCTCTTCCTTTATCCTTGAGCTAAACATCCTGTCTGCTTTTGCCCTTGCTCTGCGAACCTCATTGCTGACATGCTCTATCGCTATAACTCACCTGCA
>CASHTH010003098.1:0-27711 GCA_030341885.1 Geodia barretti
CAGACCTTTCCTTATGTCTCCTTCATGAGCCAGACTCTGGCCAACCATTCCTATGTGGACCTCAGTCTAGTGGGAAGACCTGATTTTCATAGTGGTGATGAGTGTTCAGTGTATCACTGACCTGACCACATGTTGTCGTGGTACTCAGGGTCTCCATCGTGGAGACTGGTATTTCCCTAATGGAACCCAACTGCCTTTCGCTGCAACTGAAACTAAAACCTATGAGCATCGTGTATCTCAGGGAGTTGACTTACGTCGTAACAGGGATGCTAACCCACCAACTGGTATCTATCGCTGTGGTATTCCAACTGATGCTGTCCATGATGCTAATGACATCTCAGTGAGAGACACAGTCTATGTGGGACTGTATACTGACAGTGGAGGTATGTTACTAATGTGTCCTAATGTTAACCCGTGGCATAGAATAAAAGAGAGTAAGAGTAGATCTGTCCATGACAGTGTAAAATGAGGATTAACTTTTTAGCCACCTCATGGAGAGTGTGCGTTAACCAGACTTGGCATAGAAAAAAGAGAGTGAATATATCTGTCCATACATAAGATGGTGTGAATGAGGATTAACTTTTTAGCCACTTGTTTAGAAATTTGGCACTTACTACCATTATAAAATTTAAAATGGGAAAGCTAGCTTTTCGAAGACAAGCTACGGCTAATTATAATCCTTGGTGTACTCTGAGACCCTTTATTATGGCCGTCAATTCTTGAAAGACACTTTTGCTGGGTTAACTCCTACATATATAGCTATATATAGCTATAAAGTAGTAATTGCAGTGACTATGCGGAATGCGTAGGATGTGTAGGGTAATTGCTCACTGCTATTTTAGCCACTTTCTATCCAGGATGTGTAAGTAACAACAGAGAGCTTTAAATTTTGATCGAGAGACTAGTTTTACCTGGAAAATGGCTCTAGCTGTTCTGTTGCTCCTGGGCTTGTTCTGGTCTCTGGTGTACTGCCAGACCTTTCCTTATGTCTCCTTCATGAGCCAGACTCTGGCCAACCATTCCTATGTGGACATCAGTCTAGTGGGGAATGATGGCAATGGTAGTGACAGTGTTCAGTGTATCACTGACCTGAACACATGTTGTAGTAGTACTGTTGGTTCTCATCGTGGAGACTGGTATTTCCCTAATGGAACTAGACTGCCACTGTTAACCCTCGGTGGTAGCTGGTATTTGCCTGATTGGACCAGACTGCCATTGTTTTATGCTGGTATCTTTGAGAATCGTGGTTCTCAGAGAGTTGACCTACGTCGTGGGAACAATGCTAACTCACCAGTTGGTATCTATCGTTGTGATATTCCGACTCTTGCTGTCCATGATGATACTGACACCTCAGTTAGAGACACACCAGTCTATGTGGGACTGTATGTTTCCAGTGGAGGTTGACAAGGAAGAGTGTTCTGATTAGTGAGGTGTCCTGATCAGTGAGGTGTCCTGATTAGAGAGGTGTCCTGATCAGTGAGGTGTCCTGATTAGAGAGGTGTCCTGATGAGTGAGGTTCAGTGAGGTGTCCTGATTAGTGAGGTGTCCTGATCAGTGAGGTGTCCTGATTAGGATTTAGGTTCTCTCTACAGTGTGAGGATAAGGACATAAAGACACATTTTCTCCTAAAAGGTCTAATGTATCCTGAAAGCTATGGTTTCCCACGCGCTATCAATATTTTCATCCTTTTTAGCCACCATTACACAGCTTACCAACTCTAATGTGTCCTATGGTGCTATGGTGAGTGTGTGTTCAGATTTGGCATAGAAAAAAGAGAGTTAATTAAACTAGAGTAGATCGGTCTATAACAAAAGTGGTGTAAATGAGGATTAACTTTTTAGCCACTTGCTTAGCAATTATGTACTTACATCCATTAGAAAACTAATAATGGGGATACCTACATTTTTCGTAGACAGCTATGGCTAATTGCAGTCCTTGGTGTACACTGGGGCCCTTTCTTATGACTGTCAATGCTGGAAAGGCTTTTGCTGGGTTTACTCCTACATAATATATGTGGAACTCAATATAGCTATAGTAGTAATTGCAGTGACTATGCGGAATGCGTAGGATGTGTAGGGTAATTGTTCACTGCTATTTTAGCCACTTTCCATCCAGGATGTGTAAGTAGATATTGTAACAACAGAGAGCTTTAATTTTGAGCTAGACTAGTTCTTTTTACCTGGAAAATGGCTCTAGCTGTTCTGTTGCTCCTGGGCTTGTTCTGGTCTCTGGTGTACTGCCAGACCTTTCCTTATGTCTCCTTCATGAGCCAGACTCTGGCCAACCATTCCTACGTGGACCTCAGTCTAGTGGGGAGTGCTGGAAGTGGTAGTGACAGTGTTCAGTGTATCACTGACCTGAACACGTGTTGTAGTGGTCAACAGGGTTTTCATCGTGGAGACTGGTACTTCCCTGATGGAACTAGACTGCCATTCTCTGGAGGTGGTAATATCTATGAGAGTCGTGGAGTTGAGAGAGTTGATCTAGGTCATCATAACAATCCCACCTCACCAGTTGGTATCTATCGCTGTGATATTCAAACTAATGCTGTCTATGATGATAGTGACATCTCAGTGAGAGACACAGTCTATATGGGACTGTATTATCCCAGTGGAGGTATATATGTTTCCTAGTTATTGCCAGCTATATGTGAGAAGACAACGTAGAAGTTGGGTGATATTCCCAGTAAGACAATGTGTGTCTTTACCTGATTTGACATTTAAAAGAAATTATTATTAGGACTGGTATAAAATGCCACACTTGTGTTTTAGGTGATGTTAAAATACCTGGAGGTATGACATATGATCCGAGCACAGAAACCCTCACCTGTATCTCCACTGGTGGACCTGCTACCACTGTCACTTGGACCAGAGACTCCACCACTGTCACCCAAGGAACCCAGACTGTGTTGAATGACCCAGTGACTGCACAGTACACCCACACTCTGAATGTGACTGGGAGATTTCCTGTACTGTACACATGTACTGTGGCTAACAACAACCATCTAATGATTCTGGATGCATTGCAATATCTGCCCACATACCAGTCACTATTCTTCCACTGAATGCTAAAACTGTTAGGATTTCGTGGACAAGCAGCGAATTCCTCTCCACTTCATTTCAATACAACAGCTCTGTCAATGCCTCTGGACTAGTAATAACTCACTACAAAACGGTCCTACAACCTAACACTGGATCTATAGACGTTTCACTAGATGATGAATTTGAAGGATATGAGCACAGATTCACTCTTAGCCACATCTATAACTGTGATCAAGTTATAGGTTTAGCTGCTCCTGCTGTAAAGTTTTCCTTCGGTATGTGTACCTTACCTTATTTTATAATTCCTATTATGTCTCTTTTATTAGATAAGACGTATTTTCAAATTCAGTTTGGACCCTTTGACTATTGCCTCGACTGGGGAGTAAGTTATATATTCTACTATGAAGAAGTAGTTATCTCATATATATCTCCACAGGTAAAAAAAGTTTCCCGTATTGAACATCAGCTGCAGTCCAGGTTGATTCGAATCATTCGTGAAACCTGTGCTGAATGCTTTCAACTATCGCCATCCTTCCTGAGGAAAGGAGTGTTTCTTTGCCATGGCAACCCCAACTAAAACAACCTACCGCACCACTCTGGTTAACCCTTTCCCCACCACAAACTCCACCCACCTGGTGGGCATTATTCAGAGTTGGGTGTCCACGGGCCCCTCCCTCGTTCTAGACGGTAGGCTGGTGAGGGTGAGTCCCTCCTGTCCCACCTCTATCTCCAGTCTCGATGAAGAAGAGTGTGAGACTGGAACCAGGTATGACCCGGGACTGGGGGACAGGATCACTCAGACACTCAATGTCTGTGCTCTGAGGAACCTCGGAGAGGATGTCTGTCGTCTTGGAGGCTGTTGAAACTATACTCTTAGAGTGTGTCGTGTATTCTGCGAACTTCTAGATGTAGTTAGGTTCATAACTGTAGTGAAAGTACTAGCTATATATACTAGTGTTTTGTGGTGCAGTTTTCATAATTCCCTCCATCTTTCTTCTTTCATCTTTCTTCAAGGAGAAAGAAAAACGAAAAGACACCTTTAATTTTGAACAAAGGTGCTGCTAGAGCGCAAATAAAATTGCATAGGGGTTTAAGCGTGTTTTGATCATTAGCTAATGTTACATGCAAACAAAATTCAAACGTTTAGGTTGGGTTTGCCTTGCCAGCCCTTTTTATGAGGGTGTTTTGATGAAAAAGCTTCTGTAACTTCCTTTCATAATCCCCTCCATCTTTCTTCCATCCCTCCTCCCTCTCAGCTGACAGTTGGCCAGATACACTACTGGACTCTGCTGCGACTGGATCCCACACTATGACCTACCAAATATGGTCGAGATCATGATCAGAGATATCGGGGGAATCGTCGAAAACGAGAAGAAACAAAATTTGACTAAAAACTAGAACTGTATTTCATATTTTTTGTATATAGTTGATTTGTATTTCTGACCATGACTTATAGTCAATTTTCATCCTTCTTCATGTGGTGGATAAGATAGTTTGTATATTATATATGGATGATCAATTCTCTGTTTTCTGAGTAATATTAGAGTGGTTCACTCTAATCTCTGACATAGCTATAGTAAAGCCATTCTATGACCCACCTTTTGTGTGTAGTATGGTATGTGGGATATGTAATCATTTTTGCTGGCGGTGCAGAATCAGAAATAGAGAAACATGCCTGTGATTCACTGCCTATGGCTGATGTTGGTCTGCTGGTCTGTGGGAGAAGTATACTGCCAGACCTTTCCTTATGTCTCCTTCATGGACCCAGACTCTGGCCAACCATTACTATGTGGACATCAGTCAAGTGGGGAGATGATCTCAGTGGTAGTAACAGTGTTCAGTGTATCACTGACCTGAGAACATGTTGTCGTGATGTTGAAGGTCCTCATCGTGGAGACTGGTATTTCCCTGATGGAACTAGACTGCCATTCTCTAGAGATGGTGATATCTATGAGCAACGTGGAGATTAGAGAGTTGACTACGTCTAGGAACAGTGCTAACCCACCAGCTGGTATCTATCGCTGTGATATTCCAACTAATGCTGTCTATGATGATAATGACATCTCAGTGAGAGACACAGTCTATGTGGGACTGTATACTGCCAGTGGGAGTAATGTTACTAATGTTTCCCCCTAAGGTATTATGGTGAGTATGACTAAGCATAGAAAAAAGAGAGTGAAACCCAAAAAAATCTGTCCATTATTAAGAAAGTGATATTATGAGGATTAACTTTTTAGCCAATTTGTATATACTTATCCCCATTATAAAACTAATAATGGGGATAGCTACTTCTTTTCGAAGACAGCTATGGCTAATCGTAGTCCTTGGTTTACTCTGAGACCCTTTCTTCACCATCTCCGACCATTGATGTTGAGCGCGATAGTGGACAACGATTGTGATGATGAAACACTGCTTTTTTAACACGTAGTCCATTATAGTCTGTTTATAATTGTGTAGGTGATGTTACAATTTCTGGGGGTGTGACATATGATCTGAGCACACAAACCCTCACCTGTATCTCCACTGGTGGACCTGCTACCACTGTCACTTGGACCAGAGACTCCACCACTGTCACCCAAGGAACCCAGACTGTGTTTAATGACCCAGCGACTGCACGATACACCCACACTCTGACTGTGACTACTGCAGGAGAGTACACCTGTACTGTGGCTAATAACAAGCCATCTTCTGCTTCAGCTAGCACAGTTGTAGCAGGTAAAATTTCCACAAATCACTGTTTTGCCATGCAGGCTAAAAAAAAGTGAATACTAGAGGAATGCAACACCTTTTTGGCAAGTGAAAAGCAAGCAGTTCTAATATTTTGTGCGTGTTACGGTATGTGCTCCCGCATTTTAGACAGGCTCGCTTCACTCGCCAATTATGTGAAATGATGCTCGTTTAACTCTCAGTGTTGACAGAGCTACAGGCACTCTCCAAGTGCTTGTGAACTAAAGCAATAATGGTTGTTGTGAAAGTGTCACTACAGGGCCATATAGGTTGGGAGGTCAACAGCATGATTTCTTCAATAGAAAAATTCCATATTTCAGGTTCCCACCTCCCAATGTTAGTATAATAATGAGTGATTTATTTTCAGGTCCCCCGCCTCCCACTGACGTGACAGCAGTCCAGAATGGTCCCACTAGTATTACAGTGACCTGGACTCCTCCTAATCCTCTGGATAGTATCACTGGCTACACCATCTTCTACACTGCAGGAGGTGGCAGCAGTGGTAGTGTGCTAGTGCATGATAGAAACAGCAACAGCCTCACACTGGCAAATCTTAACAATGGAGTGAATTATACCATATTTATTGCTAGTACTGCATCAGTCGGTTTGCTGAGTGAAACCACAGAAGCCTTGCCCGTTGATCTTGGTAAGTTAGCTACGTGCATTAAAACCCTTTGGGCGCCATAGGTGTCTCCTTAAATAAGCAGAAATTCATGTATAATATATTAGCGCCTAGTATTATAGCCATATATAAATTCTTATGCACTTATGGAGGCTCTGTGCATATATATATGTAAATGGTGCCCAAAAGGTTAATAACCCTTAAAAAAGCTAGGTGTCTATGTCTAGTACACTTTAAACTCTGTGCTTACCTATTCTGCAGTTCCGTTCCCATCACCAACCCTCTATTCATCTTCAAGAGTTACACTTACGACAATCACCATCACTGGTAGAGTTCCCATTGGTTCAGTGGTGACTGGATTTGTAGTACAGTGGCAAAGAGACACCTCAGTTGGATGCTCTGATGAAGACGAAGGAACAATTGCTGTAAATAGTACCTTTGCTACCTATGTGATAAGTGGACTAGAACCGGGAAATAGGTATTTGATCACTGTGAGACTATTCAATGCAGCTGGTAGTGGTCCAGTCAGCAATACCATTACTGCTTCAACGGAAGAATCAGGTAACTTTATCACCTACTTCTTTAACCAACTAACAGCAATGTTTGTAAATTCTCCACAGCTCCTTCTAGTCCACCCTCGTCATTCAGGAGAGTTACAATCACACCAAACAGCATCACTGTCCAGTGGGGAGAATTAGAGTGTCTCGGTCGCAATGGAGTCATAACTGGTTACACTGTCCAAGTATTGAGGAATGGGGGAGTTGAAGGAACAGTTGAAGTTGGTGGCGATGTTCTAGAAGCAACTGTACCTGGACTGACTCCATCCACTACATACAGCGTTCAAGTGGCAGCAGTCAATTGTGTTGGTACTGGACCTTTCACCAGCAGCATTTTCTTTCAGACTGAAGGTGAGTAGCTATAGGTTATGGAGCCATGATGCAGTTTTGGTGGGATGACAAGCATGTTTACAACTTGGTACAACAAATGTGCTTTCTTCTCTTTTTTTGTCTCACAGCACTTGTGGTGGGACTGGAGAGAACGTCCTACACTGTCTCAGAATCAGTGGAAGCTGTTGAGATCTGTATCACTGCAGTAGGAGCCAATACTCCATGTCCCAGCACTCAGTCTTTTCAGGTCACCCTTTCAACCACTGATGAAAGTGCAGGTATAGCTATATTGCTTACACAATATCACTAGCATACAATACTCTCTTTGCTCTAGTGAGCCCTTCAGACTATGAAGCTGTGAGTGAAGTGTTGACATTTGCTCCCTGTGACACCCAACATTGTGTGAATGTGAGCATCACAGATGATCTGGTGAACGAACCAGAGGAAACATTTTCCCTCACTCTCAATAAGATATCATCATTCATAACTCTCAGTACAACTGCTGGAGAGGTGCTCATTACTGATGATGATGGTAAGGAGTTTAAAGCCTAGGACATGGTTTAGTGGTAATGAACAGGATTTCCAAAAGAAAGTTTCTACTTGACTAATTTCACTTTAGTTCTCACTGCAGTAAAGTGTGTTTCTTATCTGCAGAAGTTTTTACTGCGGCAAAAACTGTGTTCATACCTACAGATAAACCGGAAGAAGTCAGGTTCCTCCCAGTGAATGCCACAGCTGTCAGGATCTCCTGGAGTGGCAGTGTTCACCTCCCCACCTCCATCATCTACACTGTCTATTGCTCCACTATAATTATGAGACAGTATGAGAGGGTTTACTCACCTGGAGTGACTTTTGCTGACATTGTTCTGGAAGATGACATCACTCTTACTGACGTTTACGTTCACAACTTCACTCTCTATTACATATTTCCAGATGGTGTCACCCCAAACCAGACTGTAGCAATCTTTACTTTCGGTAAAGGATTTGTTAGTTGTTTGGTTTCGGATTTAGTGACATTGTTGTTTCTCTCTACAGATAAGGGTGTCTTTCAGATTCAGTTTGGGCCATTTTACTACTGCCTCGACTCAGTAGTAAGTTTTTATTAAATTGAGCAAGATTGCTCACTTTTTTGTTCTATTTCTTAGTTCAAGAAGATTGCTCGTGCCATTGAAGAACAGCTACAGTTGTACTTGATTGACATCATACGTAAAAGCTGCCCTGAGTGCTACAGTTTAACTCGTACGTTTCTGAGGCCAGGATTGTTTCTTTGCCATGGTAACCCCACTAAGACCACCTACCGCACCACTCTGGTTAACCCATTCCCCACCACAAACTCCACCCACCTGGTGGGCATTATTCAGAGTTGGGTGTCCACGGGTTCTTCCCTCGTCCTCGACTGTTTGCTGGTGAGGGTGAGTCCCTCCTGCCCCACCTCTATCTCCAGTCTCGATGAAGAGGAGTGTGAGACTGGTGGTGCAAGACATGACCCGGGACTGGGGGACAGGATCACTCAGACACTCAATGTCTGTGCTCTGAGGAACCTCGGAGAGGATGTCTGTCGTCTTGGAGGCTGCTGAAACTATACTCTTAGAGTGTGTTGTGTATATTCTGCGAACTTCTAGATGTAGTTAGGTTCATAACTGTAGTGAAAGTACTAGCTATATATACTAGTGTTTTTGTTGTATAGTTACTCCATGTTCTTATGCTGCTGTAGTGTTAATAGTAGGCAAGCAGTCTGTACTGTAGTAAGATGTGTGAAATTGGAACTGAGGTCCCTATATTTCAGTCAATCATATATAGTCCAAGCAGAGCAATCCTAAAATTGTCTGGTCAATTTATTGGATAACTGTGTCACATTTGCTTCAGTGGTACATTTTAATACTAACCGATAAAGGACACTTGTAGCAAAGAGCTTATAGATTTGAGTGTTAGTCGTATCTGCTCTTTAAGACAGAGCCGGGTGGGTTCCTGAACACTGTGTGAAAATATCTCTAATCCGTTTGCCAGTGTAGTCAATTTCCATGAGTTGGTTTACCACTACATCCACTACACCATTCTCTTTCTCTCCTATCACCTGTGTATAATATATAGGCCACTATAAAGTGTATAGAGGCTCCTCCTGAAAGGTTCAACACAGACGGTCGTGTCTACAACATTCAAGCCGTCAGTTTCACTCCCGGAGAACTGGTGGAGGAGATGAAGAAACACGTCGACGATTTTGTTGTTGAGTATCGTCCCGACGAGAGGCAGGCAATTGGTGGGTGTGGCCTAGGGAGATTAGTGGGAGGGGCTTAGACCAGAATTTAGTACATATATACAATGTACAAAGATAACGTAAATACTGGTGTATGTTTTTCTGCTGCAATCTGCATAATGACAACTCACACTTTCACATGGAGACAGAAAAACTAGAGAGAGAGACGCATGATTTAAACAAGGCTTTACTAAAGCAGAAACAATGCAAGCGAATGGATACAAGTGCAAAATTACACCATTTACATGGCATAATTCATGCGACTGGGTCGAGCTTGCTGTCTGCCAATAATATGACCTTTATCATTAGGGTGATGCGACAAAATAACTCATAATCCCCTCCATCTATCTTCCATCCCTCCCTCTCAGCTGACAGTTGGCCAGATACACTACTGGACTCTGCTGCCAGGGAAGCTCTAGACTGGACCCCACACTATGACCTTCCAAATATGGTCGACATCATGATCAGAGATATCGGGGAAATCGTTGAAAACGAGAAGAAGAGACAAAACTTGACTTAACACTAGAACTGCATTTCGTATTTTTGTAGTTGTTCCTTTGTTGTCAAAGATTTGTACACTAGCTATATATAATAATATCTGACCATAAGCTATAGTCCATTTTCATCCTCAATCCTTCATGATGGAGCGAGAGAAAATAAGATAGTTTGCTTGTAGCATAATCAATTCTTCAGTAGTTTTGCTGAGTATAATCTTGGAGCATTATCTCTAACAATGGCTGTAGTAAAACTATAATACCATTCCATAAGTCTCCTTATGTGTGGGTGGATATATTATCCATATTATTGTAATCCTTTTGCTGGCGTTGCTGCAATCAGCAATAGAGAAATATGGCTGCGATTCACATGCTATGGCTGATGTTAGTTTGCTGGACTGTGGGAGAAGTATACTGCCAGCAGACCTTTCCTTATGTCTCCTTCATGGGTCAGACTCTGGCCAACCATTCCTATGTGGACCTCAGTCAAGTGGGGAGACCTGATGTTGTTAATGGTGAAGGTGTTCGGTGTATCACTGACCTGAGCTCATGTTGTAGTGGTACTGAGGGTTCTTATCGTGGAGACTGGTATTACCCTAGTGGAACTAGACTGCCTTTTGTTGCATCTAATGTTGATACCTTTGAGACTCGTGTATCTCAGGGAGTTGACATACGTCGTCTAAACAGTGATGCTATCACACCAGTTGGTATCTATCGCTGTGAAATTCCAACTACTGCTGTCCATGATGATACAGTGAGAGACACAGTCTATGTGGGACTGTATACTGCCAGTGGAGGTATGTTCCTTGCTAACAATGGTGTTCTCATGAAAAGACTAAGCTATAATGCTTGCTTGATTAACCCAGATTAATAAGAGGGCCACAACCTCAATAAACACAGCAATGATTAATTGTACTAGGACTGTGTGTAGTATGTTTGTGCAAAACAAGGTGACCACCACTAAGTAATTGGTGTACTTGTTGAGTCTGTCAGTCCTTGCCTTGCATGGAGTGGCAAACAATAAGTGAACCTCAGTCTATATTGGTGAACAGTAGTAACGGTCACTATGTGGAATGCTTCTGTTTGTGTAGGATGTGTAAGACACGCTCACTGCTGTTTTTAAGCCGTACTTGTGAATTTCAGTCTGCAACAAGTGACTTGTGATAGCTAGAGTAGCTAGTTCTTGGGGAAAATGGCTCTAGCTGTTCTTTTGCTCCTGGGCTTCTTCTGGTCTCTGGTGTACTGCCAGACCTTTCCTTATGTCTCCTTCATGGGCCAGACTCTGGCCAACCATTCCTATGTGGACCTCAGTCTAGTGGGGAGACCTGACTCTATTGATGGTGGTGAAGGTGTTCAGTGTATCGCTGACCTGGGCACATGTTGTACTAGTGGTGATGGTCCTCATCGTGGAGACTGGTATTTCCCTGATGGAACTAGACTGCCTTTTGCTGCATCTAATATTGGTACCTTTGAGACTCGTGTACAACAGAGAGTTGATTTACGTCGTAACACTAATGCTAACTCACCAACTGGTATTTATCGCTGTGATATCCCAACTAATGCTGTCCATGATGCCACTGACACCTCAGTGAGAGACACAGTCTGTGGGACTGTATACGGCCAGTGGAGGTATGTAAGAAATGCACAATGGTGTTCTCATGAAAAGACTAAGCTATAATGCTTGCTTGATTAACCCAGATAAATAAGGGGGCCACAACCTAAGTATAAACACAACAATGATTTATTCATGGTATAAGGCTGTGCGTAGTATGTTTGCACAAATTACGGTGACCATGCCATTTGCTGTTAGCCTGTGTTTGAAATGTGCCTTGTAATTGTGTACCTGAGTCTGTACTTGCCTATTCAGTGAGTGGCAAACCGTTTCATGTAAACCTCAGCCTATATTAAGTAGCTAACCGGAATGCTTCTGTTTGTGTAGGATGTGCACTTCTGTTTCTAGGCTGTACTTGTGAATTTCAGTCTGCAACAAGCGATAGCTGAAGTAGCTAGTTCTTGGAAAATGGCTCTAGCTGTTCTGTTGCTCCTGGGCTTGTTCAGGTCTGGTGTACTGCCAGACCTTTCCTTATGTCTCCTTCACAGGCCAGACACTGGCCAACCATTCCTATGTGAACCTCAGTCTAGTGGGGAGACCTGAATTGGGTGGTGACGGTGTTCAGTGTATCACTGACCTGGAGACATGTTGTAGTGGTCCACAGGGTCTAACTCATCGTGGAGACTGGTATTTCCCTTATGGAACTAGACTGGCATTCCCTATTCATGGTGATATCTATGAGAGTCGTGGTTCTGAGAGAGTTGATCTACGTCGTAGGAACAATGCTAACTCGCCGACTGGTATCTATCGCTGTGATATTCCAACTAATGATGTCCATGATAATTACATCTCAGTGAGAGACACAGTCTATGTGGGACTGTACACTGGCATTGGAGGTGTGTTGTCTGCTAAATATTCTTGACTGCTAAATGCAAAAAGACGAAGTTGTATAATTATATTCCCTGAAAGACGATGTGTGTCTTTTACCTGATTTGACATTGAGAAAAACCAGCAATTTGTTGTGCAAGGACTGCATGTAGTAGATTGGTATAACATGCCACACTTGTGTTTTAGGTGATATTACAATTGCTGGAGGTGTGACATATGATTCTAACACACAAACCCTCACCTGTATCTCCACTGGCGGACCTGCTACCACTGTCACTTGGACCAGAGACTCCACCACTGTCACCCAAGGAACCCAGACTGTGTTGAATGACCCAGTGACTGCAGAGTACACCCACTCTCTGAATATTGGACTACCTGGACTATACACATGTACTGTGACCAACAACAAACCCTCTGCTGTGTCTGCTAGCATAACAATGGAAGGTATAATTAACTATTAGTTTCACAGAATGATCAATGTTGTTGTGTGTAGGTCCCACTGATGTGACAGCAGTCCAGAATGGTCCCACTAGCATCAGAATAACCTGGACTCCTCCTTCTCCACTGGGACGTACCACTGGCTACACCATCTTCTACACTGGAGGAGGCAGCAGTGGCAGTGTGCTAGTGGATGATAGAAACAGCAACAGCCTCACACTGGCAAATCTTAACAATGGAGAGACTTATACTGTATCTATTGCTAGTACTGTGTCAGTCGGTTTGCTGAGTGTAATAATAACACTGCCTGTTGATCTCGGTAAGTTACACACAAAGTAAATGGCAAAAGCTAGGTGACTATGCCTAGTACACTTTAAACTCTGTGCTTACCTATTCTACAGTTCCATTCCCATCACCAACCCTCAATTCATCTCCAAGAGTTACACTTACAACAATCACCATCACTGGTAGAGTTCCCACTGGCTCAGTGGTGACTGGCTTTATAGTACAGTGGCAAAGAGACACCTCAGTTGGATGCTCTGATGAAGACGAAGGAACCATTGCTGTAAATAGTACCTTTGCTACCTATGTGATAAGTGGACTAGAACCGGGAAATAGGTATTTGATCACTGTGAGACTATTCAATGCAGCCGGTAGTGGTCCAGTCAGCAATACCATTACTGCTTCAACGGAAGAATCAGGTAACTTTATCACCTACTTCTTTAACCAACTAACAGCAATGTTTGTAAATTCTCCACAGCTCCTTCTAGTCCACCCCGGACATTGAGGATAGTTACAATCACACCAAACAGTATCACTGTCCAATGGGGAGAAGTAGAGTGTCTCGGTCGCAATGGAGTCACAACAGGTTACACTTTCCAAGTATTGAGGAATGGGGGAGTTGAAGGAACAGTTGAAGTTAGTGGTGATGTTCTAGAAGCAACTGTACCTGGGCTGACTCCATCTACTACATACATTGTTAAAGTGGCAGCAGTCAATCGTGTTGGTGCTGGACCTTTCACCAGCAGCATCTTCTTTCAGACTGAAGGTGACTACCTAGTTTTGGAGCCATGATGCCGTTTTGGTGGGATGAAAAACGTGTTTACAACTTTGTACAACAAATGTGCATGCGGAAAGGTTGCTTTCTTCTCTTTTTCTGTCTGCCAGCACTTGTGGTTGGACTGGAGAGAACATTCTACACCGTCTCAGAATCAGAGGAAGCTGTTGAGATTTGTATCACTGCAGTAGGAGTCAATACTCCATGTCCCAGCACTCAGTCTTTTCAGGTCACCCTTTCAACCACTGATGAAAGTGCAGGTATAGCTATATTGCTTGATTATATGCTCAGTTAAAATCACTAGCATACAATACTCTCTTTGCTCTAGTGAGCCCTTCACACTATGAAGCCCTGAGTGAAGTGTTGACGTTTGCTCGCTGTGACACCCGACATTGTGTGAATGTGAGCATCACGGATGATCTGGTGAACGAACCAGAGGAGACATTTTCCCTCAGTCTCAATAAGATATCATCATTCGTAACTCTCAGTACAACAGCTGGAGAGGTGCTCATTACTGATGATGATGGTAAGGAGTTTAAAGCCAATGACATGCAGTTTTAGTGGTAAATTTCCAAACAAGCTTTCTACTTGACTAATTTCATTTTAGTTCTCACTGCAGTAAAGTGTGTTTCTTACCTGCAGAAGGTGTTACACTGCAGCAAAAAGTGTGTTCATACCTACAGATAAACCGGAAGAAGTCAGGTTCCTCCCAGTGAATGCCACAGCAGTCAGGATCTCCTGGAGTGGCAGTGTCCACCTCTCCACCTCCATCATCTACACTGTCTATTGCTCCACGACTGTCGTTAGAAAAATGAAAGGGTTTACCCACCTGGAGTGACCTCAGCTGACATGTTCTGGAAGATGACATCATCCTCACTTCTACTTCTTACGTGCACAACTTTACACTGTATTATGGTGATGCCAACCCTTCGCCAGGGAATAACCCTTCAACATTGACAACCTTTACTTTTGGTAAAGTATAGATACTTTTGTGGTGTGTGATAAATTGTTTATCCCTGTGTAGACAAAACTTACCTTCAGATTCAGTTTGGGCCTTTTTACTACTGCCTTGACTGGGAAGTAAGTCTCTTAGAATGTAAGATTGCAAAAATGATTATTATAACCATTGTTTATGCAGTTCAAGAAAGTTGCTGCTATTATCGAGAGAGAGTTACAGTTCTACTTTGTTGAGATTATACGTAACAGTTGCTCCGAATGCTACAGTTTATCCCAGAGCTTTTTCAGAAAGGGGGTGTTTCTTTGCCATGGCAACCCCACTAAAACCACCTACCGCACCACTCTGGTTAACCCCTTCCCCACCACAAACTCCATCCGCCTGGTGGGCATTATTCAGAGTTGGGTGTCCACAGGTCCTTCCCTCATTCTTGACGGTCTGCTGGTGAGGGTGAGTCCCTCCTGCCCCACCTCTATCTCGAGTCTCGATGAAGAGGAGTGTGAGACTAGTGGTGCAAGACATGACCCGGGACTGGGGGACAGGATCACTCAGACACTCAATGTCTGTGCTCTGAGGAACCTGGGAGAGGAGATATGTTCTCTTGGAGGCTGTTGAAACTATACTCTTAGAGTGTGTCGCGAACTTCTAGATGTAGTTAGTTTCATAACTGTAGTGAAAGTACTAGCTCTAGCTAGCTATATGCTCGTGTTTTGTTGTGGTACAAGTGGAAAAACCATGAAGGGGGATATAGGGATGGCTTGAAGCACAGAAAAGGAAGAAACAAGGGATCATTACACAGCAAAGATGCGCAAAGCCACATGACACCATCCGTATGAATGTGTCTCAATGAGCAAATAACTATGAAAATATAATGGTTACATAAAACGAATACTGTAAGTCTTTTTCATTGTGTAGGTATACCTGATGAAAGCAATTTGCATAATCTGCTTCAAGCATGCGACTGGTGTGCTAAAGAAGCCAATTTTTTGGTCATTTTGGCTTGTTGCCGAGCGCGTTAGCGTGAGGCAACTACTCCGGGTTGTATTCTCGTATAATTAACCCTCGGCGCGCATGCGCAGCGAGGGTTACGTAGTCGTCTGTCTGTCTGTGTACGTCTACGACTATTCTCGCACTACAGGCTACGAGGCGGCTTATGAGCGATACCAACAGCGTTAGAGGTACACGGGCTAGAAAAATGGCGATTTTGCTGAAACGACTGCGTTCGAGAGCGACAAACAAACTAGCACGGTCGCGGACATGACGACAGCGTTGCACAATAAGCGGTGCGCATGCGTATATTTGACGCGATCAACGCAAGCAGTATGCTGGCTCATCTCGGCCTGATCCGCTTGCTCTGTGTACCTTGGAGGCACATGAAGCCACAGTGAAGGGTGTGTATCGACTCCCGCATGCTATCTACTACCGTAGCTAGGCCGTGTCAGACTCTCCGCGAGCTACCAGCGGGAGACCGCGCCAATGGAGCCCAGCCCATCGGTATCGCGCATGCGCAGTTCGCCGAGGGTTTGCACTTAAAAGTAGTATACGTACGTGTCGTCACGCTTAAGAATCTCAATTAGTCACGCTTAGGAATGTCACTCCCGTCATTCGTAGGAAGTCTAGCTTCCGCGATCCGCCGCGCGCGCGCGCAGCAGATTCGTAGGCTTCGCGCGCGCGCGCAGTTAGTAGAGTGTGCGCGCACGAGCGGCCTCTCTCAGTCGGATGTTTACGCATTGGCTGGCGCAGGCGCGAGGCAAAATAATTAGGCGCGTGCGCATTCCTGATATTTTTTGCCACGAATGTTTGCACTATGGCCAAGTCTGGAGCTCAGTTTTTAGTGACATTTCACTCTAGAAGAATGATGGTTGAGCATGGCTTTTCTAACGTTTCGACACCCCACGGCACCTACAGTACGCAGGTGCTGTCTTCAGGGCACCTATATAGCAGTGCACCAATTGTAGCTACAATAGAGGTTTCAACAACATGCTAAAACAAAGCAGTATTGTCAATAAATTTACACTCAAAAAACAATATCTCGCTAATGCACACTGCCAACTACGCAGCATGTTTTTTAAACAATAAATGTATAATACGGCACTAAACAACGTTGACATTGTGAATTCTAAGTCGAAAACGATAAATTACCCTGTGAAAAGCCTAGACTGATGTTACAGAGTTTTTGTATGGAGTAAATAACACACGCACAGTGTGTGTGCGCGGAGGTAAAAGGTTAGGACATTGTGCCGAACACAGGATTGTGGCGACAGATGCTGGGTCCGTGCTCATCATAGTCCTTCTTTGTGTGACACACCTCATAAAACTCCGGCTGTGGACGGAGGGGGAGAGAGGGACAAAGAAGACCAAGAAGCACAGGGAAGTGGTTAATAGCAGTATTCATAGGCATAGGGACAAAGTTTACATTGGTGGGTAGGCAGAACTTTATTAGCAACTTCATAGGCAAAAACGTAAGAATTTTGTGTTTTTCTTCATCAGTGTGTATAGGCAAATGCCCTCCCCTACTGGGCACTCCATTCCAAAATGCTGATGGAGCATTCTTAGAACCCCTTCAGAGTTAACAGAAGAAATGGGAGGGGAGGAGAGGAAGAGGGCTATATACAGAGAAAAGCGTCTGTGCTTATGTACAGAGCGGGCAGACTCACAGTAGAGGCCAGCATAGAGCCTCCAAACCACACAGCATATCGCTGCATGTGGTGAGTGATCACTTGCGTCTCAATCGGCTTGGGCTGCATACATAGTAGCAATAATAATATGAGTGAACCCACACATAAAATTTAAACGTGACACAAATGGCACCAACAATGTCACTGCTCACTAAGCACTACAGTTACTATTATTGTATAGTAACACGCAAACCATTAACTACACATGTGAATGTCACCAGTCTCACTCAGCAAATACCTTCGTTTCAGCTTTACTACGACGGCTTGTGAATATACAACACACAGCACAACACATTGTATCATGAAAAGTATATTTAGAGCATACAAGCCACAGAGAATAGAAAAGAAAGAAAACCAGAAGTCACCCTCCACCCCCCATCCTCCACCCAGTACATACACAGACACAAACAACACAGTTGCACACAACAAGGTAGGACACCAGGTGCCCAGCCTTGAGAACTAGGGCGGTGGGTTGTCTCTTATGGCATGCCCACACACCTAGTGTCCAAACCCAATGACAAACAATCACAATGACAGTTACAATACAGAGGCATGTCTGCCTTCACTGGCCGAAACTCCTAAGACTATTCTTAGTACTTAGGTTCAAATGCTGTGAAAGAGCACTGAATATGGGGCACCTCAGGGACTATGAAAGTGTCAGAAGCTTCCCTTATTTAGAGTTTACAACCTCAACTGGATAACTAGATTAAAGCCGCCTCATTTTCAGAGTCCTTATTGATCTAAACAATCTGCTCACCTAACAACACAAATGGATATTTAAAGTGAATGTAACAGTATGTACATAAGGGCTAAATTAACGTTACTAAACATGGCAATTAGTGCCCAGCACACGAATGCAATTAGGTTTCTGTTTTTAACTACATTTTAGCCCATTTATACTGCCACGTTCCTTATATGGTGCAGACTCTATAATATGAACCTTTAGTTTTCCTCCGCTGAGTTCGAAGCTGAGCTGCAGTCGAGCCTCCACCGTCCGTTTGAGATCTCTCTGCAGGCGACGGCCAAAGTCCTTGAACATGGTGGAGCCTCCAGACAGCACTATGTTCTGGGGAAGACAGGCAAGTATGTAAATCCACTGGGTCACTATAGTAAACTGAAGCTTAATTCCTGCAAAATGCTGCTTTTAATCACAAGAGTATTGGTTTCAGTTTTACATGAAATGTGATGTTAGAACGTTGACTGCTTGAGTCACAATACCAGGCCATATTTTAGAGTTGATCCCAATGGAGGCAAAATGAGAATTCGTGTGTCTATCAGACCTTGTAGAGAGGTCGCCTGACGTCGATGGGGCAGTTCTGGATGACGCTGTCCACGGCCTCAGAGATGGGAGTGGTGAAGTCAGGGTTGGCAAACTCTGGGTGGAAGAATATCTCGGGACCCAGGAACCTCTCATAACCCACATCCACAGAAAATGGCTGCAGATATGCATACATACATAACACTGGCAGTAATATGTGGTTTTGTATGGCCCTGCTTTAGTATCAGCTGTTTTCTTACACTAGGTCAACTGTTACACTGTTGTAGATTTCTTTCTTTTACGCAATCTGATTGGTCAATTTGAATCTGCCGACGTCTAAACTGTTTTAGATTTCTTTAAATTGTGTGTTACTCTTAAGATATATACACTTCTCTTTCTCTCAGCTAATGTGGTATTATAAACACACACATACAGAGAGAGGTGTGGTGTAAAAATGTTCGGTCAGATATCAACCAAAAATTTCTGGTGAGTATTATAATACCTGTTTAGTGATGGAGTTCTTTCCATCGTATGTCTTGAACCACTTGTCGGGCTGGGTGTCGTACTTGTTGAACTCTTTGGCTATGTCGGGACAGATGTACCCAAACTTCTCCTGTGCAGGCCGAGGGGAATGCATGAAAAGTATATTTATAGCATACTAGCCACAGAGAAGAGAAAACCAGAAGTCACCCTCCACCCCCCATCCTCCATCCAAGTACATACACAGACACAAACAACACAGTTGCACACAACAAGGTAGGACACCAGGTGCCCAGCCTTGAGAACTGGGGTGGTGGGTTAAAGAGTCTCTTACGGCATGCCAACTCTCCCCACACTCCCAGTGTCAGAGGAGTTACGACATGATCACGTGACAATCAAGTGCGGGCCTTGGACTGTAATAAAAAAGCACCGAGTCGGCACGAGATTGCGTCTACATGTATGTAGGGTATGCGTGTATAGTATGTATATCTATGCTATGAAAGTCACAAAAGGTACGCACGTAATATGAGCAATACTAATTGCACAATTGACTGCGTGTTTGTCTGCTGATACGGGTCAGAAAATACCTTCCGAGAATTGCGAGGGGTTTTGATTTGAAGTGTGCAAATTACCACAATTAGAGCTCGTCGATATAATTACACGCCATATTACAAACAAGTAAAAAGTCCCCAGCAAACATGTTAAAGTCCCCAATAAACACGTTTGCACTACAAACTCTGTGTGGGTTGATGTACAAGGCATGGAAGGAATGTACTGAAACTTTGAAGGGATGTACAGTCTAAATATTTCTGGGGAAAATGTTGCAGGTGGGAATAATTCCACTTCAGTCCATTTTGTCAGTGGGATTTATAATCCACGAAAGCCCTTTTGCCATGAATCACGAACGACAGAAGTTGCATGTGGCTAATCAACGGACCTTGATGGCCTTGGCAGTCTCCAGGGACTGCTCGGGGGGAATCCCAGACTCCCTCTCTCGGAGCAGCTGCTGGATGAAGTAGGTGATGTCGCGCCCGGCGATGGGGATGTGCTTGATGCAGCTGCCAATCACGTAGCCCTCAGCCTGCACAGAGTGTGCCATGGACATAGTGTAAACGTTAACAACAGAACAACCACTCCACTCCATAAAAACGAAACAATCGTAGCAAAATAATGCGGATTCTTGTAGCAAGAGAGGAAAAGAGAGAGTAGGAAAGAGTAAGTGTTGGTCGTGAAAGAGTAGGACATTGTTTCTGTGTGTTCACGTGTATGCGTGTATCAATAGCCAACCATACACAATTTCACAGTGAGGGGGACAGGAGCACACACACACACATGCACACACACGCACGCACGCACACACACACACACACACACGCACGCACGCACACACACACACACACAATGTCCTTCTGTTTCACAACCAACACTTACTATTTTCTTTCCCTCTTCCCTCTCTTGCTACAAGAGAGCGCATTTTGCTACGGTTGTTTCTGAGTGTGCCGTTCAAATAAAACCAAAACGAGGATGTAGTGAGAGTTTTACCACAGGGATGATGTGAGTGACGCCGTCTCCAGAGTCAATGACAGTTCCAGTGAGGGTTCTCTCTCCCACCTGTCTCGAGGTCCACGATGCTGCCAGCGCCAGTACCGCCTGCACGGGAGGGGGGAGGAGAGAGAGGTCAGGAGGGGGGAGGAGGGGGAGAAAGAATGGAGGAGAAAAGAAGCGAGACAAGACAAGTAGAAGAGATATGTAGGGTTGGGAAGTTATACAATTGTGACCCATGCACAAATGCGCAATATGGAATACTTTATGGCCCTTGGCTCGGTAGTGACAGAGACAGTACAGACATTTTACACCTGACGTCCCTAGTCAAAAAGTATACCCCAGCCATTTGTTATCGTTTTCCCCATTGCATGCATTGTGTTTTAGTGACCATTGGGACACAAGTAGAGAGATGGACAGACACAGTTAAGGAAAGTTTGGAGGAAAAAATGGAGAGAGGCAACTGGGAGAAAACTGGGGAGGAAAAGAGACCAGGAACAGAGTAGTAGAGGGAGTCAAGGGTGGGCAGACTAAATGAATTAGGGTGGAACTGCCAGTTATGATACCCCACCTGTGCATACAACACACCTAATAATTCACCCACCACAAAGAACTATACTCTTATACAGGCTCAATTAGCAAATCTGAATGTTGGAGGCTTAAATAACACCAGTCAGACAGATTTTGAAAATTATTGGGACATTTCATTAATTGCAGGTTGCGTTAAGCAGATACGTCATGCATGCCGGATGACATGACAATAACCGCCAATCAATCCTTTTGCCACAAGAGTAATGTTAGGACAAAAGGCCTAAAACCCACTGCAATACTTTCTAATGTAAGATTGAAGGCCATGTTTCCGCTGAACAGTTTGTAGTTCGTAAGAAGAAGTGGGGGAGAAACAGACAAGGGTGGTTGTAGTGTCCAGTCAGTGGTAGTACAACCTCATTATATTCAAGGCTTGAAAGGAGGCCGAGATGGTGGCAACACACCAATCATAGTAACTCCGAAAGCATCCCAGTCATTGTATTAACTTAACCCAGCACATCATACTTTCTATACGCACTTCAGCCATATTATAATACATAATAGACAACAACAGAAAGTGTACTTAACCATTGACCAATGTCTGTGTAGTACGTACATATGTACATATAAACAGCTCATATCAGTATCCACACCAAAACAACGGGGATACACATCCACAAGCATGCACACGCACACAAGCACGCACACACGCACTCACTCACCTGTACAGCGATATAGAGACCGGGCACGTTGAAACTCTCAAACATAATCTCGGCGGTGTACTCTCTGTTCTCCGGTGTGTTGAGTGGAGGCTCTGTCAGCAAGAAGTAGTGGTCCTCGGGCTCCGCGCGGAGGTACTTGAAGATGCACTGTTCCCAGAACCTCTCCATGAGGTCCCAGTCTTCCACCACTCCGTGACGGATGGGGTACTTGGTGGCATAGCCCACGGCCGCATCCGCTTCATCCCCGATGTAGAAGTCTGGGAGAAGAGGAGGAGGTGAAGGGGAGAGGGGGGAGTGAGGGTGTGTGTATACAACATTGTGTACCAGGCAACATGGGGGAGGGAGGGGGGCGTTGGTTAGATACAGTACAAAGTTGCATATATACACAGCAATACACGATGTATGTGTCTGTATGCATGTTATTGTCTGTGTTTGGGTATGTTATTGTCTGTGTTTTGTGTGCTTGGGTGGGGGAGGTTCTTTCTTTTCCTCCTTTTAGCTAGTATGCTATAAACATGTTTTTTCATGGAAGGGAACACAGGGGAGAAGGTGTGTTAGTAGTGATTTGCCCATTATACAAATGTACGAGATGTTGAGATCGCTGTCTGAAGAAGTGAGATTCAATCAAACAATCTCCTAAGTTTCTACAATAGCGTCTACATCTCCATACCATCCCAGGTATAGAGTACAATGAAGGTTGATGTCCATATAGCCCAAAAACTTTGTGCACTGAACCGAGATACAGGCCACTACTGCCTATTCCACCCACACCCACAAAAGGCTGAGGGCAACACCGCATAGTATGGTGGATGCATGCATGCATTATATATGTAGGCTATGGGTAGGCTTATACAAACAGAGCTAAAGTCAAAAAGAGAAACTGAAAATCATATTAGAAGTGTATAAACACGCAAAAATGGATTGTCAACCAAAGAGAAAGTGGGTGGATTTAATACAGGAGGTATATACCTTATCTGCAGGAAGTTTCAGCTTTGTATAGGGGTGGAATTCAGCATAAAAAGCAACCAACCATTCCCGGCATTGTACATTATAGTGTGCAAGCATAAATTTGTAAAGGATGAGCATCACTATCTGTACTTTGTGGCTGTGTCTGACCCTATTGGTCTCATACACTGGTGCAGCTACTGGCTCCCAACAAGTCAACTATGTGACTCCAACATCACCTGCTGGTATCTCCTGTCCCGGACAGCCCTGCCTCACTCTGGACCAGTATATTACCAGCTCCAGTACCTACATCATTTCGAACACAGTCTTTAAACTTCTCCCTGGAATACACCACATCACCAGGTCTTTTGTTGCACGAAACATTGAGTGCATCACCCTCGAAGGAGACATTGAAAGAAAGTCAAACCCTCAAGTGCAGATTAGCAGCTCACGTTATCTGTCGCAGTTTCTCGACACTGTTGATGTTTACATTGCTGGAATTGAACTGAAAATTGTAGGTATATCCCTCGAAGGCACAGAAAATGTCACTCTTTCTCAGGTGGTTGTTGATGGCCCCAGAACTGCAGTTAGTTTGCTTAACACCATAGATACCAACATATCTTGCTGCATCTTGAAGAATACCGGCTGGACAGCATTGACTCTGCAAAACACACATAATACCAGCATATGTAACACCACTTTGAATAACACCGGATGGCACGGATTGGATTTCTTCAACACATCAAAAACTGGAATATTGCACACCTTCATCAATAGCACTGGGTGGAATGGAATTGAACTACGACAGACAAATTGTACATTGATATCGTGTTCTACTGTAAACAGCACTGGTGGGACTGGTATTGAGATATACAATTCTTCACAGACTGGCATTTTTAGCACATTTGTGAATGAAACACGTTTGAACGGAATTGAAATACGACAGGCAAATTTTACAGTGATTTCTTACTCTGTTGTAAACAGCACAGGTTGGAATGGAATCCAGATATTTAATGCTTTCAAAACAAAAGTTACTGATACGCTTGTGAATGAAACAGGTTGGGATGGAATTGAAATACGACAGGCAAATTTTACAGTGATTTCTTGCTCGATTGTAAACAGCACAGGTTGGAATGGAATTGAGATTTTTAATTCTTCTCAAACTGGCATTTTTAGCTCATTTGTGAATGAAACAGTTTGGAACGGAATTGAGATTTTCAATTCTTCCCAAACCACAGTTAATTGCTCACTAGTGAACGAGACAGGTTGGAGTGGTATAGAGATCCGCAACAGTACCCAAGCTAGAGTGATTGGAACAAACATCACAAATGCAGGCCGGAGCAGGCTGGATTGCAGGTATACAGATACGCCCTGTACTGTTGAAACACCACCCAACCTGAACTGTAGCTGTAACAACGAGGACACGTGTAGCTCAGCACCACCAAACTTATTAACTGTACAATCCCCAGAATGCGGTAATGGAACAATTAGTGATGGCATAGTGACTTGCTCGAAACAAGTCAACTTTACGACTCCAACCTCGTCAGTGTATGAGAGATCCCAAAGCTCAACATATCCTACACCTATGCTGTCTGTGATTCAAGTAACTCCGGTCCCTTCTGTGGGAATATCTTCCCCAATCAATTATTCATCACATCTAAATGTCATCCGTAAGTATTATTTCTCTGACTATTAATCTATCTGCAATTTTCTCTAGATCAATACCATCACATCTTGGTGTAATGATGACACACACACACAAGTGAAAGCTGTTTCCGAGATAAAGCTATAGACACTACTGCACACTCACACAGAACGGCAAATTGTGTAAGTGTACATAAAGTAACAACGTGCAGTATCAGCAGTAATTTCTTATTAGTGTCTGTCAGTGCATTATGTACGAAACTTGCTCTTGTAAGGAGTTAAGTCAGACATTGTACTTGTATGGAGGGGTCGAGGGGTACACACTGACGAAGGCATGTGGATCCTGCTCCCACCACACTCACCCCAGACCTCATGTCTGTGGACTTCATGTTACAGACATCAAAGCCGTCCCATCCAAGAGTTAATCACTGTAGTGTTGTGTATGTGTGTACTTTTAGCATTGTCGAACTCTATGGCATTCCATCGAGAATTCTCGATAGTGCTCTGGACTATTGCAGTTTGCTCTGTGTGGCTAAATTCTATTCCATCCCTGCCAGTGTTGCTAACAGCTGTGTCCATCAGTGTAGTCTCCACTGCATCGAAAGCTTCAATTCCACTCCATCTTGTGTAGTTTACATGTGTGTGTTCAATCAGTGTACCTGTGTAGTTTGAATTTCTCACATCTATTTCATACGGCAGCTCTTCTTTTTCCTTGAAAAGAAGGGCTGTCCTGGGTGTAGTTGACTTGTTTGCCTTGCCTTTCTACCTCATTACCTCATTGTTGACATATGCCCATGTCTATCATTGATGCTGGTGCAGTACATAACTGTATGATTGGCTGGCTACAGTGTGATTCCATCTCCTTTGTACCCTTGATGGTTGTGTTTGTAGAGTTATTAGAGTAACTTTTATTACGCAAGTCAAGTCCATTTCCTCTGATATTGTGGAGATGATTGTGGAGTCACATAGTTGACTTGGTGAGAGCTCCTAGCGGCTCCAGTGGATGAGATCAATATATAGGGTGAGACAAGGATGCTCATCCTTCATAAATTAATGCTTGCACACTATAATGTACAATGGGAATTGTCAGCTACGTGTTATCATGGAGATCACTATTGTTGTTTCTGTGGTATTTTAAAACATCATTCCATTTTCATCGTCTTTCATGTGGGTGGAAAAGATTAATTGTAGGATAATCAATACTTGTTTTGCTGGTTGTTTCTTGTTAGGAGTATGAGATGACATAAACATAAATGATCTTTCCCTCTCCATAATGTGGGTGGATAGTGTAGTAGTGATAACCTTTCGGCTCTTGCTACAGTTTATTCAGCAGTTGTGTGAATAGAGAACAATGGCTGTGATTCACTTGCTATGGCCGATGTTGTTCTGTTGGTCTGTGGGAGAAGTATACTGCCAGACCTTTCCCTATGTCTCCTTTCATGGCCAGACTCTGGCCAACCATTCCTATGTGGACCTCAGTCAAGTGGGAGATCATGATGGTGGTGACAGTGTTGAGTGTCACACTGACCTGACAACATGCTGTACTAATACTGAGGGTTCTCATCGTGGAGACTGGTATTTCCCTAATGGAACTAGACTGCCCTTCTCTGCTGGTATGCTGTTTGATAATATCTACGAGCATCGTGATGCTCAGAGAGTTGAACTACGTCGTAGGAACTATGCCACCTCACCAACTGGCATCTATCGCTGTGATATTCCAACTAATGCTGTCCATGATGATATTGACATGTCGGTGAGAGACACAGTCTATATGGGACTATATACTGGCACTGGAGGTATGTTACAAAATAATGTGTCCTAAGGTATATATTATCCGATTAACGGCCGCATTTACGCGCACCCGCGCATGCGTAAACGCCGTATAAAAATTTGAAGTGTAAGGTCGTCACGGCTGTTTCAATTAGAACGCGTACCAACTTAGTGATGTCACGGAATCATTACGTAATCATAAAATTTCCGTAGCAACGGGGCGTTGGCAACGGCCCTATTTCTTTTTCACGGCGCTTTGCGCACCGAGGATTAGTGGGCGGAGTTTTTACGCAAAACCACGTTGACCCTTTGAGAAGACGCTACGAGTAGATACGTTTTTCGTGGCCCATGGTCGCTTCTCGACAGCGGCGCAGGCAGCAGAATGAACAGCTATCAAGCCTGAAAAGTTGTCTTCTACCGGATCGCCAGCAATTTTGAGAGAAAGTCTGATTGAAAAGGCAGAAGGGAAAAGCGTTAGACGACCGGTTTATATACTGTATGCGACGGCAAGCATCCTTGCGAAGGCGGTATTCTTGGTCATAATCTGGCCATATATTGATGTGTACGTGTATAATGACGGCCTATACAAGAAACAGTGGGATGCTACCGCTTTATCCCCCTTGCCTTCCACCGTCCCGTGGTGCTCTAGGAACAGTCAGAGCTGTCTCTCCAAGAAGAACAATGTCATGAGCATTCTTCAAGTAGGTTGTGTACAGTTAACTGACTCATCTCTATCTTCCACAACCTGTATTAGATTCCTTTTTGCAGCTGACTTTCAAACTACTTTTAGTCTTCAGCTCCAGCTTTGTGTAGTATGTTTGTTTATAATGTGTGTGCTCCATGTCTCTGTCTAGTATACTGGACAGTGTATGGTGGTACTTTATTCCTTCGTCGACACACATCGATATTGCACAGTATGTGGTACTTCATTCCTTCGTCGACAAACACCCACGCTGAGTTCAAGGAGTGTAGGTTTGCTGCTGAAATTCATTTCAGCATCTTCTGAACTAATAGTCACAGAATGTATATTGCAAGTTGTTCTGTTATACCCAAGGTTCACTTTACACTTTGTATCATGGGCGACATGGCTCGCGTCATGGTTTCTGTAGCTATCCATGTCAATGACTATTTTGAAATCCTACAGATGTTTTACAGTGTTTCCTATCTATCTCCTCTGAGCCAGAAGCGTAACAAAGCGCTGGGCAGGGGATACCAGGCTCTTTCTAACG
>CASHTH010003099.1:0-20484 GCA_030341885.1 Geodia barretti
ACCTATAATAATATTATTATTTATACTAGAAAAAGGTTGTATGGGAGCTCAACAGCCATCACGCGGGGTCGCGTAAGCCGCGTTTTTACGCGAAAAGCAGTTTTCGGCTTGTTCACACGCGCCGGATGAAGCTATAAAATTTTCTCCTAGTTCTTCTTGCCTTATATTAGATGCCTGCAGCACGATTTCCGTTTTTGTGAGATCTGACTTTTTATTGGGAATTACCAAAAAATAATTATTGGTAGCTAATTACAAAAAATACAACAACGGAAATATTTTTATACAACAGTTTATGACCAAGAACTACACTTTGGTATACACAGTAGCCAATCTAGTCCTGCACAGACTTCACAAATGCGTCCGAGAATACATGGCGTCCGATTATCGGTGGCTTACTCTATATCCGTATATACTGCCAGTTTGTCGTATATAATACCTTCTTGAGCACTCTTGTGTTCCGTTTCTTTCCCGTATATGGAGTGCGATTTCCGTAAAAATACGGGAAAATCCGTATACTTGGAGGCACTGGACTTAGTCAGACCCTTCACACAATATAAGCGCACGCTCGTGAACGCTCTCGCGCATGCATTTACGCGCGTGCTCTTGACGTAGCTGACCGTCATATCGAGTCATTTTCGCCGACCTCTTATGATTTTTGAGAGTCATTCTCGCCGAGTTCTGTACGAGGATCACGTGAGATAGTCTACCGACGCTCTCAAAGTAACATGTCGAACGATGCTCAGGAGCGTCGGTATATATAGTCGAACGATGCCCAGGACGCCTTCAGATGGTTGTTGCGCCAGACCGTAGTTTTGTGTGCGTCGTTGCCGACATACGCTGACCGATTTTGGCATCAGAATGGCTATAGGACGACAAGTTCCTTTAAAAGCCTGGATAGGATCAGAGAGAAGAAGGGAGATGAAGTCTTGTCGCTATGACAATGGAATGTCGCATGAACGCAAGACGACAACATTCTAGCTACATGCTATTTCACCCTGTCACTGCCCTTCATGCATAATCTTTATCCACGTAAAATTTATTCTAAGTAGCTAACAACCTCCGAAGAGAGGGGGAAATACTGTGCAGAGTAAACAAGACAATACACTCATAGAAAAAATTATAACACAGATTATAGAGATTGTGGCATGTTTAGTTTGTTCTATGGAGTGATGCCTTGTTTCTTTCCTTGTTCCCCCTTCAGTCTGCTGTTGGCGCCTGACGGCAAACGCCACCGGCTCGATCATAATTCATATTAACGCATTATAACTAGCCAAGTCGGTATGGTTTTGTACGCAATTGATTGGCGTACTAATTAACTCGAGCATCCAAAACAAACTATAAAATAACCAATTCGGAGGGAGTCCCGCATGTTATCTGTAGTGTAGCTAGCCTGAGCTATACAGACTCCCAGCAAGCGCTAGAGAAGACGTCGATCTACCTTGAGAAAGCTTGGCTTCGTGAGGCTCGTGCGCTGGTTTGTAAGCGATGTCATCATAGTCCTCCTGAGCTACTATTCAGATTGTCCACTAAAAAGGAAGTGTAATAATACCTCATTAGCTACATGCAGCTGCAGCTACCATTTCTATAAGTAAGTTAAAGTTTCTTGAAATTTGTTGGTTGGGGTTGAAACTCCATTAATTGATATCTAGCTCAAACATTCAACAGTAAGAATTATGTAACACATTCAGCCTATATATGACTAAATCTCTCTTTAATATTCAAGGTTTGCTTCTACTGAGTAACTTTAACGAATCTCAATGAAGCCACTCATTTTGTCCGAATCCAGCATGGTGCTTCTCCCATGATCTGGAGACCTTTCCACTGATATGATGAATCTTTCTCCACTCTCTGGCCTTGTTTCAATCTTCAGGCTGACATCAAAGCAGAACTTTCTCTGACAGGAATTGTAGAGAAGTACTGAGTCTTGCATGTCTACTCTCTCAATGCCATGGCCCTCTGTGAGTGTCTGAGTCTCATCCACTTCAAATACATCTGACACAAAAACAAGACTAACAAATGTCACAGAGCATAACACTATTCATACCAGCAGCTTCAGTAGAGAGCCGGAAAATGATGTCCATGGGAAATGAGATGGGACAACTTGTCTGGCTAGGAGTCGGCCTTGAGATTAAGACACACACTTGTACGTCATCACTTCCAGAGTTGAGGTAGTAAGCTGTCCTCTCAAGACCTATAACAGCAACTGCAGACAGCCGGGGGCAGATAGCTAGTCATCCACCACACACTCATCATGTTTAAACATACTATCATCATCCATAATCTGTATGTATCCAACAGACATGTCTGGGCTCATTCTAATGACTGGATTGGGTTCTCTCAGCTCAATTTCAACTAGCAGTGACTCTGGCAGCTCCACATCCACGGAATCCACTATTGCCAGCGACACACAGGCTTCATTCTGTTCGGGATCATACCTGTCATAGACTACTCCTGTTGTGAAGTCATATGGACGTGCTGTGTATATATAGGTAATCCAGTAAAGAAAGGAGAGGGGGTGAAAGATGGAGGGAACAAACATTGAGTAAAGAAAAGCATAAAAAACACATACTTGCACTTTGAGGGATGAATGTGAATTTGATATCAAAGGGGAAAGCTATTGATTTTCTGTGTTCAATGACTGCACAAACAGTAGTTTGGCCAACATTCTCTCGCACCATCAGAAATACACTCCTGAGACCAACCACGGCACCTGAGGGAAAATAATGTAAGGATTGATGATTGTATAAAGGCTAGAGCAATAACATACTGTCGTTATCAGTGATAGTGATGAACTTTGTTCCTCCAGTCATTCTAATCCTTCTATCACTCACAGAGCCAGTGATCTCAATAGTCTCATCTTTCTCCACAATGTCATCATCGACAATTGTCACATTCACACAAGTTAAATTCTGGCAAGCAGGCACGGTGTATGCCATTGGTATATTACCATAGTCTACAGCTGCCTCTGTTGAGTTATACATAATTATCGTTTTAAAAAGTTGTTGAAAATAATTATTATGTTACCGGCAGATCCCCGAAAGGAGAGAGAAATATTGAAATCAAATGCTACTGCACAGCCAGTGTCATGAATACTAACAACAGCACAGAAGCTCACAACATGACCCTCTGTTACACTCAGTGAGCCAGTTACTAGTTCCACAGTAGCTCCTTCAGGTATATGAAGTGGAAGAAATATTAATACACACTGCATATAAACTCCATACCCAGTGTCATCATCAGTAATCTCAATGGTTGAAGTCAGTTGTCTCAGCTGAACTCTACTGTCAAGTCCACCAGTCCTGCTCAGACTTACAGTGAAAGACTCTGTGTTCTCTACAGCAGCATCGTCCACAATGTCAATGGTGATGCACATTCGGGAGGAGTATGGTTCAAATGTTAGGAGCCGAGAGGTAGGAATAAAGTCTAAAGGAGACCCTGCAACCATTAAAGTCATTAAAAGAGCCGTATTCTTTACTGCAATAGCTAGCCACCTGCCGTGCCTTGGACGGTGGATACAACCACTGTGTTGAAGAGGGTGCTTTGACCAACTATTTCGACACACAACAACACCACACTGATCACTCTCACCAACTCCATACGAAGTACTTTCCAATCCTAACGTTACACCTGGTGGGGAAAGGTGTCAAACTAACATTATTTAGACTACACATCTCTGACCATCGTCATCAATGATTCTGACAGTGCTGGGTTCAGCACTAACACTGACTCTTGAATCTGTTACGAATGTCTCAAGAGACACTAAAAACTCCTCAACCAGTAACTCCATGATAACGTCATTGATAATTCTAATGCTTCTACACACTTCCTTTGCACACGACCCGAACCTTAACAGCATCGCTCCAGACACATAGTCTGAGCCAGACCCTGCAGTAAAAGTACATTAATATACTACTATAATGGTCAGGAAAGGTTTATTACTATTACCTGCAGTACCAGAAGAGGTAACCATTCTAACACTAAAGCTGAAGTCAAGTGGGCAATTTGTTCTCAGTGGGTGTGGACTAAGTACTACGACACACACTTGAACACTTTGTTCATTTTCAGCAACTTCATAGCTCTGGTTCTGGATGCCGACCCTAGCAGCTGAAGAAGTATAGTGGTAAGTAAGAGTAAGCTTAGTAGTAAGAATAAGCTTAAGCCAAGCATGTGCATTGTTTTACTCACCATCATCATCAAGAACGGTCACCACAGCCATGTTCATGATATGATCGAGATGGATTCTACTGTTAAGATCTGGGCCTCTGGAGAGTATCACATGGAACTCTTCATTTCCTTCTGGCAGTGTATCATCGTGAGTTGTTATATTGAAACAAACGTTGGTAGTACAAGGTGCAAAACTCAGACTTTCGTTAGACACTGTTACATAGTCTTCTGGTGACACAGCTGAAAGAAGCAACAGCGATACACATTAATTTTTAGACACCCACCACCCCTAATGTATAATGTAGTATATAGGCATTTTGTGGATGAGTTCAAGGGTGTATGTGTGACAGTAAATGAATAGTGGTGGATAAAATTAGGAATTTCTGTTAGAATTGCGACCTCCATTACCTTTTTCAGTGAAAATACAGTCCCAGGACATGGTGAGTAGCTATAGTTTACTATTTCATACCACTTCCGTATTCCGTGTTCACAACAACAGAGAAGGGAAACGACACGGTGCAACTGCCTCTCGAGGTCATCAATCGAGCACACACTCTAACTTCCTGACCTTCTTCTACCGAGTAGTCAGTATGTTCTAGGCCCACGGAAGCAACTACAGAGCATATTAAACAGTATCTTTAATAAAACCCATACAAAAATCAGCACTTCCAATTATCTGAGAAACAGAAGGGCCATCTAGGCAAATGAAGAAACTTAGTTGAGTTTGCTAACAAGGACTGCACAATTTGTGAACCCTGAGAATTTGGGTGACAATTTGTGAACTATAAGTAAAAGGTGCTGATTAATTGAAGAGACTCGTGAATTTTTCACCTATTTCTTGTCTAAACAAGAGCCCCTAGGAATGGATGGAGTACATGCCAGGAAATTGCATATCTGAGACCACTTACAAGGTCTCAACTCTGATATTATAATGCAGAATATTCTGTGAAATCAAACAAAATCTGTTGTCCTCAGCCAACTTCTCTGGGAAAAGTGTATGTGAACTCACCATCATCATCTAATATTGTAACATTGGCAGACATCATGGCTAGTTCAATATCACTTTCAAAGCTGTTGTTTACTAGAGTGAGTGTAAAGGACTCATCAGTCTCAACCTGGTGGTTATTCACCGTTCCGATAAAGAAACACTTTCTTTTATCACATGTACCAAACTGAAGTGTGCTTCTTCTATCATCAAAGATATAATCACTTCCAACAGCTGAAACAAGATAAGGATTAAGCCATGAAGCTACAGAAGACCTATGTATCCTAGTGGTTGAGGATATCTTACTTGCACTTCCAGGCGTGTGTTGTAGTGTCACTGAGAAGTTGTGTGTCACAGGACAACAGGTATGTAGATTTGATATTGCTACACATACTTTGACCCTTCCTTCATCCTCATTCACCAGGTAGGTTGACTCTTCCAGTCCAACTACCACAGCTGCGGATTAAACAACAAAAAGTTGCAATGTACAGTTCAATGACTCTGTCAATCTTACTCACAATCACTTTTATTAACTTACTCTGTTTCTGTCGTGTCTGAGCGACTAAGATGTTTGCTCTAAACCCAGTATCACTGATAAGGCTATCTGTCCTGAACTCCACTAAAAGAGAGTTTGAGAGACTATCACACTGTGTAAACGCAAGTTCATCCCTCTTTCCACTAAGAGTGGCCAGTTGTGTAATGTTTGGGTCACAAGATGTCCCTTGGTACAGTTCTATTCTATCATAGAAAGGCTCAGTCGAAAAATTGGTGAATGAGATCCGGACATAGGTGTTTAGTGGGCCAGTGATCAACCACTTGCAGACAGTCTTTTTGAAGTAATTCAATGGGTAGTTTGGAGACTCAATTCTGATGACAGACTGCAATCCAATACTTAGTTTTCCACCACAGGATTCTTGCATTGGAGGGAAGCATTAGTAATCTAAGGTGCATAGGGTGAGAAAAACTACCAGGAATGAAGAGAAGCCGGTTTGGAGTGGAGGAGGTAAAGTTTGCAGGAATTGAATCAGTATCGAGGGTGTTGTTTGTTGAGAGAGAGATCAACTGGTAGAGAATCTGATCAGGTGTCAGTCTTGGCTGTCTCTGTAGCAATATTGCAACAGCTCCACTCACTAGTGGAGCAGCAAATGAAGTTCCACTCTTAAATTGATAGCAATCACTGCACATATGGTTGGCTCCCTGAACATTATGACCAGGAGCAAAGATGTCAATACAGGAACCATAGTTTGTTTTAGAGTAGAGTCTGTCACCCTCGGCACTACCAGCAACTGTTATGGCATTGGAAGCACTAGCAGGAGACCACATGCAGGCATCTGAAGCATAATTCCCAGCAGCCACCACAACTGGGACTCCAGACTTGTAGAGAGCCTGAATGGCGTCATTGACTGACTGAGTATAGCCACCAGTCATGGATATTGACACCACTGCAAGACGACCACGGGTGGGAATGACCCTCATGGCGTAGTCCAGTCCTTCCAGTATGACACTCCACGTGCCAAAGCCCTCACAGTCCAGCACACGGACACTGTACACAGTTGCTTTCTTTGCAGTACCATATGTCCTCCCTGCAGCATTGCTAGCCACGTGGGTGCCATGACCATAACAGTCACGGCCTGTCCTATTTTCTCCTAAATGCCTATCCATTGGATCATATTGAGCAAATTTTGCACGATTTTCAAACTCCTCATGTTCGTAGAAGACCCCCGAGTCCAATATGTAGATATCAACTCCTTCTCCATCACCAATTGGGTTGTAGCTTCCATCAAGTGGGAGCTCTCTCTGATCAACTCGGTCAAGATGGTAGGAGATGGGGATCTCAGCTGCTTGAGCTACCGTCTCCTCCTCAATGTAACGGATTTCTGGAGTCTCTTGAAGCTATTTGTAACAAGTGGAAAATCAAAATGAAGGTGGATGGCCTGACATCGTGAAAAATAGAACTACAAAGTTCCTACATTGAGACCAAAAGTCGTTCGTAACCCCATTCCTCATCTTCGTTTTGTTGATCATGATTGTATATGAGCACCCTAATCTTCGTTTTGTAATTATAAGCCCACCATCTTCATCTGGTTGAGTTAAGTTACTATAAGCAGTAAAGTAACCACTTTGGGATCACAAAGATTTAGGGGTGGGTTATGAATCACGTGCAGGAGTCTCCTTGTTCCACTTTTTTAACCACAGCGTGCATGAGCAGGTAAGTCTGTCTGTCTGTCCATCTGTCCGCACTTCTTAATGTTGCATCTCACGCTATAACATGCAAACACAGCGTGTGTTGTTTACGAGGAAGAAATCTTTATAAGGGCTGCTTAAAATGAAACAGTGAAAATGCGAATGTTAAACATTAAGTCGGACACGCTGCACTTTCCATCTTTACTTATGGGCTACAAACTATACAGTCATGATAATGAATAGCAACATATAGCAACCACAACCGTGCAAAAAACGATGAGCAGAAGCAGTGATAGAGTGGAACATTAACAGTCTCACGTTACCTCGATTTTTTAAAATAAAAGATGACATCACAAACGGACCTGAATCCCACAATTTGACCTGATGTTACTTATATCTGAACATAATGCTTTTTCTGCCTGTCCAGGGAGCGAGAAGCAGGGATTGCAATGGTGTTAATACCAATCAGATTGCTCTATGAAATCATAAATGCAAAAATAGTTAGACGTGATATTAATATTCTGTGGTGGCAGAGCCTACACCTAAACACCTACCCTCACCTGATGCAAGCCAGCCGCAGCACTGATAAGGGTTCTACTAAAACCAGGAACAGGGAAATTGTATATTTCAACCTTCCATTGGATGACAGCACCATTATTATTTTATCTGCTTACTTAATTAGGTGTTTGTTGCTGATTCATGTTTATTTCAAGCTAATTATGCATGCATATACACAGCAAAGACAGTTATTGCACCGTGATTGTTTAATGTTTCGTCAGTCTATTCTATATAGAGGCATAGTTGTGTCACCCTACACGGCTTGGGTTGTTAGCTTAGCTATAACAGAATTTTCACAATGCTTTTTTCATCTACAACAAGGGAACACTGTGAGTTCAAACCAATGGCTTCTTTCCACAGATGAAAAACACTATATTTTGTGGACAAAGATTAAGGATAATTATGATTAGGGATCTCTTGCCTAGTTATGGACGGCTCTGTTTATTAGTGGAGCATGCCCATCTAGCCATTTCTTCCACACAATTTTCCCCCTAATAAGAATGTAGAGGAATATAGGGACATTGTTCCAGGACACAGCACACTATACATTCAAACAAATTAATTCTTCTGCAACTGTCACGTTATACGTGATAATACATCGTGTGTTGTTTGCGAGCAAGTTAAAAGAAGTGCTGCAAAAATTAGCAGCCAAAATTCCAATGAAGTAGGACCCACTGTTATTTCTTTTGATACTACTGGCTAACGAAAGTATTTACTACAGTTATGATAGCAATCACAAACGTGCAAAAAACAATCAGCAGAAGCAGAGATACAGAATGGACCAATAAATTCAATTATCTCGACCTTTCGGTATCATAAGCGGACCTGTTGTAGTTCCAAATCCCACAAGTTGACCTGATTTTTCCTATATCTCAACATAATGCTTTTTCAGCCTGTCCAGCATTAAAAATGGGAGCAAGAAGCAGGGATTAGTATGTTTTGCAATGGTGCTAATATACATTATTATGCAATAGTATCGTTCTCCTTGGAGGAGATCACCAACTTGACCAAACGCTTACTGTGGCTAATGTGGAAGGCCTCATAATACGAAGTGCTGAAAATGCAGTTTCCATCATAAAATGCAGCCATCGAGCAAACTCTGATGACAGTGGATCTGGTTTAGCGTTTGCATCTGTGACAAATCTCAGAATTTATAACATTCATTTTGAAGGTTGTGGAACTCTTCAGCACAGCACAACACTGAGAAATAATAAGAATACAACGTTTCGTTCTGCAGTGTATCTCGTTAACTGCACTGATGTTTTCTTCAGCCAGTGCAAAGCTGTACTGGAACATTGGTAGAGCACTGTCATTGTACGATGTCACTGGTTACATGGAACTGACAAGAAGCGAGTTTATCGGAAACAGAGTTATCAATAGAGAGCGGAAAGTGTCTTTTGGTGGAGGCAGTATCTACATTGAGTTTACGTACTGCTCACCTGGATACCCAGACTGTGATAAACATAGCAATACTCACAACAGCAATAGCAGATACTTCATAAGAGATTGCCTATTTGAAAGCAATATAGCCACAAGTGGTGAGATTTCGGGGCAAGTCCCTCATTGTTCAGTTTAGAGTCAATGCCGGTAATGATGGCAATATTTTCGGCGAAGGAGGCGGCATTTATATCTCACCTAAAGGCATTAGTTCCAACAATTCTATTATAGTAGAGAACTGCACATTTCGTAACAATACTGCTGTGTATGGAGGTGCAATCGGAGTTATTTTTCAGGACCTGTCAAGTGAAACAACATTGCACATAAAGAACTGCAATTTTCACAACAATTATGCTTGGGAACGGGGAGGTGGTGCTCTGCAGCTAGGATATGGCAACACTGCAAAAGTTGCTAACAATCAGATTGTTGTTGAGGACTCAGAATTTATTGGCAACTCTGCTGGCTGGGGAGGTGTGGCTGCCTTTTTTGTAAGTCGAGTAAGGTTTGATGTAAAAAACTGCATATCGTTCTTCAACTGCACGTTTATCGGAAATTCAGCATCGATTGGGGCAGCCATGCTTCTAAAGCAAGCAGCTAGGGATTCTATATATACGATGGCTCAGTTCCAACCCCATTTCTCCAAAACAAAACAATGAAATCGTTTACACAGCAGCATTGATCAATATTGCAAACGACAATGTATCCAAACATGTACTTCAGTCTGGTATCATCGACATTGAGTCTATTACCATTGATCTGTCAGAAACGATTACCCTAATTGGCAATAGGGGAAGTGCTCTAACCGCGAAGTCGGCACAAGTCAATATTATAAGTAATACCAAGATAAAGTTTGTTAACAATACTGCCACAAAATGTATGGTGGAGCAATGACTCTACTTGGTTTCGAGCTCTACCCTGGGTCTCAGGTGCTGTTTGAATCAAATCATGCCAGTGAGCTTGGGGGAGCTGTGTATGCCACTTCACCTAATCAATCTGAGTTCGTATTCTCCCACAGGTGCTTCTTTTTCTATCTCTATGAAAACCCGAATAATTGGAACACGTCACTCACTTTCGTCAGTAATGTAGCCAAGTTTGGTTTTGATATCTACACTGACTCACTACTCCCATGTGCTAAACATGTCGGCAATATATCAACTGAGATCAAACAAGCACTAAAGTGGGAACCTTTTGAATTTACGTCGGGTATTGAGCAATACTACACAATAGCAACTATATAGCCCTGCAGGAATGACATTTACTTTACCACTTGAAATAGCACCAGGGCAGAGGGTGGATATACACCAACTGGCAGTGGATGACCTCGGACAAACAATCCCCACTGGCTACCAGGCGAGTGATGTGGGAGCAACAACTATCTCTCAGACGACGGCTTCTTGCAGATTAAGGGAGAGCCATGTACAGAGTTTAGTCTCACACTTCAAACGCAAAACACGCGGCTAGTTTCAGTGATGATGCCAGGTCGACTGGGTGTGTGTCCACTTGGTTTCTCACTGGAGAACCATGAATGTGTCTGCTCTACAAGCACACTCGACAAAAAGCTTGTTGCGGGTTGCCGAGTGTGACATGTCGAGTTTCTCGGCATTTCTCCTGCTGGGTTATTGGGGAGGGTGTGTGAATGGGGAAAATATGGCTACCAGCTACTGTTCTCCTGATTACTGTGACTATCATAATTATTCAAGTATTCAAACAATAGCACCTCCTACATCATGTGCTGAAGTGGATAGCAGACGACTGTGCTGCACAGGAAAGGACCAGTTTGTGGTGAGTGCAAGGAGGGATACCCTGTTCTTTTTCACTCAGAAAGCTTTGGTTGCGATAAATGCTCATATGGTGCCGTTGGACTACTGTTTCACATTTTGGCAGAGTTCTTTCCGTTAGTTCTAGTGTTTGCCATCATTATGATGATGAAGTTGAAACTCACATCAGGACTAATGCAGAGCATACTGCTTTTTGCTCAGACTATCACATTCATCAACCAAACCCCATCATTGATAGCTCTATCCGAAACTAGCCTGTATTTCTCAAAGATCCACTCATTTCTTCTTGGATTCCTCAGTTTACGATTCTTTTACGTTGACAAACTCTCATTCTGCCTCTGGAAGGGAGCTACTGTACTTCGAAATCTTACATTCAATTATGTTACCTCTTTGTCAGCCCTCCTGCTCCTCGGCCTGTACATACTGGTTGTCAATAAGATTTCATTTCGAACACACTGGAAAGCAGAAGCTTGCTTTGGAAAAATGACCCAGTTCATAAAAGAGAAGAACCTATTCAATTCCACCTTTCATGGCATTTCAACATTCTTGCTTCTGTCCTACACTCAGTACACAGTGACTTCGTTTCAGATTCTGTCCAAACTCACTCTGAATGGAGAGGGGAGAAGGAAAATTAGGTTCAGTTGTTCGCCTACAGGGGAATGTTGACTACTTTGGACCCAACCACCTCCCATAGGCTCTTCCAGCATTGCTGGTGTTGATATTCCTCTCTCTTCCTCCACCTCTTCTGCTCATCTCGTACCCACTGCCATGGAAGGTCAAAGCAAAACTGAGACGTAATAATGCAAAATGACACAACTCTGTGGCCAATTCGTAAACTTCTACCACTCATTGACTCATTCCAGGGAGTGTTCAGAGACAACTGACGTATGTTTGCTGGTCGGTTATTCGTGTGGAGATTGGTCCTGAGTGCATTTTTGCTTTCTCCACAAGTCTAACGGAATTATTTATCCTAACTGAAATAGCACTTCTAAGTTTTCTCACTGTTCACATTATGGCTCAACCCTACAAAAGAAGGATCTACAATATCATAGACCCTCTCATGATTGTTAACATGGCAATAATCAATTCACAGGTGTGGTTTGTCTTTGTGATTTCAACCGAGAGTGAAGGTGGTGGTACAGCTGAGGGTGTTACTGCTCTCAAGCTCATGTTAATGTATCTATCCATTGGCCTGCTAATGGCGTATGTATTGTTGCTGTTCTTTCGAAAGACTGGTGTGATTCGTAACAAGTTTCAGTTAGGGTCTTCTGAGGAAGGTAATTATAGTGGTAAGGTGTTGAGCAAAAAAGTGGAACAACTGAGAGGTGCGTCCAATGATGAAGATCTGTTTGCTCGTGCTGAGGAATTGAAACATCCAGCTCTTATTCTGGCTAGTGGAAAGGAAGGATATATACTTGAAACAACTGAAAATCGTACCGTAAGTCAAGTTGTTACTGATGAGACCAAAAGTGAACGCCAGTAGGCGCTAGCGGGCGCTCAAAACATGCTTTTTTGGTGGAGAATTTTCACTGCAAACGCAAGTGCACCCATTATAGTGCTCCCAAGAGATGTAGACTAGCTGAGCGTCGGTAGACGCAGAAATTTCACGTGATCTGTGTACAAAATGCTGCGAGAATGGCTCACCATCGCTTCATAATTAATCACTAGCTAGCAAAAGCCTAGAGGCCAATATCTAGCTATACACGTGCCCCAGACTTCCCTACGTGCCCTCAGTTCCCCATGAGAGAATTCTATCTTACGCTATTTCGTGTCATCATTATCATAATTATTCTTCATCTTCTTCTTATTCAGACCCGCTATCTCCTTACTGGAACCAGTTGAAGCGCTGATTTTTTCACAGAACGTCTACAAATTTGCCAGAGGTGTGCACGGATATCAAGCGATCGTTTCTTTCTTGCCGCAACTCACTGCGGAAGACAAGGAACTATGTGCCGAGGGTTTCTACTTTAGTGCTTTTATTTTTGATTCAGCTCTTTGAGGAGGTCATGTTGATGTTGCATGAATGATGGTCTTCCCAGCAAGGATGTACCCATTGTTGGTGAGTGCACAGACCTTCTCAAGTGCGCTTATGGATTTGGGCCAAATGTTGCTCCATGTTGTAACCCATAATATAGGGTTTTCCTACATTTTGGATTTGGGGCTTAGCCCATACTGCTTCATTTGCTGGTATGTCACACAGTCATGGCCAAATGCACCAAGCAGTAGTGACAGTAGCTATGCTCACTCCATGGACTTATACACAGGACTTGTAGGCATCTTGCATCTTTCTGTCTTTGTTATAATGCGACATTCATGCACACCTTTCATTATTGTAAATATCACACAGGATTTTACACTGTTTATTTCGTATGCAAAGCCCCAGTAAAATAATGTGGTATTCATTCGATAATGACACATGTTTGCTCAATGGAGATAGAGTTTGGGAGGAATTGAAACTACCACACTAAGGGTGTCTAAGAACACGAGCATTACCTCCATCTTCCTCCTTAACTCTTCAAATTATGTTTGTTAATATGCCATTTATAGGGCCAGGGTGAGAAATACACTACAGCCAAGTGACTGGTTAATTTTTGCTAGTTATTTTACTAGTCCACATAGAGCTATTTAGGGCTTGCCTTATCAATGGTGGACTAACTTGGAACCAGGCCAGCTATATAGACTGCACTGGTAGCTCATATTCAGGTGGCGGAGCATGCTGGCTTTATAGATTACAGGGGGAGCTCTTTATTCCTTTGAAAAAAGTGTTGGCCTCGTGTGGTTTTGCACTTGTCATACCTTACATGTTTCATAAATGTGGTTTAGTGATGAATGGATAGAAGGTATGTTTTAATTAATCGCTCACCATAGCTAACTGATGACATTGTTCAAGCCTGTGTACACAGTAACTCATTCAAATACCACAGGCTGTGGGATGAGGTGGGAATGAATGAAAGACTTAACGCTTCTTTAAGCCAGTGTTTGTATAATTTATAGTGACGTCTTTACTTGTCATTACAATCTTTAATGACGTATATACTTGTCATGAACATGAATATTAGCTAGCTTTGTATCTAGGCTATTGTAAATGTAGATTTGACTTAACAAATGCAGGGTATAAGGCGAGACACGGGATTGAATCATGTAAACACAAGGAAAGTGCACTCATAGACACACAATCTCCTTCTGAAACTTGAGAACCCGTAATAGCCTGTTCTCTACAGAGAGTGTTCTACCACCAGGGAGACTTTGAGGAGGTAGGGCTGGAAATCACAAGGTAAAGGGAAACCTCAAACTCTGCGCTATGGTACAGAAACACTTTCATATGTAGGAGCAGACCAGGGCAGATGCCCAACTTCAATCAAGTGATAAAAACACAAGGCAAGTGCATAGCAATACACAGGACAACACTTCCAAAGAGAGTTCCAAGGAACTCGTCCACCACACGCACACTTGAAAGGTTTATGTTGTGCATGCCCAGGCATGCAATACAACCAGGGGCGTGTCCGACCGTGTCTTAGCCTCGAGTAGTGTGCTGTAAAATAGTTAACATCAATACGACCATTCCTTAGCAAACTTGGTGGTAGACATCTATCAGTTTGAAGAAGAGTTGTGCTATGCAAGTTTAAAGTGGTTTCTAATTCCGCCACTAAGGTGCCATTTGGAATTGTTTTCGACATGTGTACATGCATGGCTACACTGACACCAATTGCTTCACCCCTACTGTGCATACATGCACTGGGTACAGGTGGGACTTAACACATTACATTTTGTTTTTTAGTTGGAATGCTCTGCCAGTGAACTAAAAGAGCAGCTCATCAGGCAGGGCAAAGTCGTTACAAAAGAACATGGAACACCGCCACACAATATGTACGAGGGTATAAATAGCCAAAGATGCCTAACTCCAAATTAAGCTGAATTGATATACACAGAAAGAAGGGGGTGCAAACAAGTATGTTGTATTTAAAGGTGAGAGGAGACAAGAAAGTTAAATTCCTGGACACCCAGGACAGACAAAGGAGCTGTAATGGTTGGGAGCATTATTCTGTTCTGTAGACAGAGTGCTCTACCACTGAGCTACCAGGGCACCTCAGTAGGCATGCTTCAATACATCACAACACAAAAACCCTAAAATCTGTTCTGTACATGTGCTGCAAAGATTACGGCTATAGCTACAATTATTAAAAAAGACATGACCCCCCCAAAATATTGGCAACTGACCATGTCAAAGGAAGGTTCTATCCTGGAAAAACCAAAACTAATAAGTGGAGATTATACTTACAAGCTTCAGAGAGTAAGCTGATAGCTTGAGGGTGAAAGCCTTGATGACGTTTTGCACGAACCCGTACACTTTCTTCCCCTCTGCGAGGTTGGTAGCCTTGTGCAAGATCTCAACGACCTTATCCTGCGAGGTCTCTTCTCGTAGAACGACGATGTAGCAGCCTGTCTTGTTGGCTGAGTCCGCAGCACGCAGGAGCGGACAACGTCTTGCAGAGACTCCGATAGCGAGGCCGAGTAACACTGTAACTAGCCAGACATTCATCTCAGCAAGTCAAGTAGGCTCCGCCGCTGATTTATGACAGTTTGCAAGTGAGTTACGCCTTCTTCTCCGCGCACCACGCGAGGTTGGGCGGGATATTATTGGCGAGCGGGAGCGAGCTAACCTAGTGGTCCAAACGGCGCGATTTTTCGACCGCGTACGTCGTGTAAGTGCGCATGCGTCGACATTACGCGCTTCTTTTTATGCGAAATAATGTTCGAAATTTTTCTAACAGCTATAATATGGCTATAGAGCAATTGCTGTAGTGCGTTTGGCTGTGTGAGTTCTACCGGACTTGGTACAAGTGGAAAAATCATTTCTTCAAAATGAAGGGGGATATAGGGATGGCTTGAAGCACCAAAAAGGAAGAAACAAGGGGTCATTACACAGCAAAGATGCACAAGGCTACAAGACACCATCCCTATATCTTTGTCTCTCTTGTGAACTTTACTTGTGAACAATAACACAAAGATATAGGGATGGTGTCATGTAGCTTTGTGCATTTTTGCTGTGTAATGACCCCTTGTTTCTTCCTTTTTGGTGCTTCAAGCCATCCCTATATCCCCCTTCATTTTGAAGAAATGATTTTTCCACTGTTTCCACTATTTTTCATGCCTTATGACAACACTGCATTTTCAGTCACTCTGATGTTCATGGGTGTTGTAGAGATAACTGTTGAAAGCAGAAGCTAATGGGCTGCTCCTACCTGAAACAGGGTGTATGCATAGTGTCTCCAACAAGGATGCAATTAGGTTGTGGTACATATGGTGGGGTCGTTTCATAGGCAGGCTTCAGTGTAGCTAATCAGACTACAATGATAGCTATACCCTGGGGGACAAAGAATGAAGGCGCTGGGCAAGGCCCGCGTAACATGGCGCACACTGCCAAGTTGCTCCTCGTGCAAATCAACAGCAAAACGCAAGCTAGCCAGTTAAAAATGTGTATACTGACTTACAGAAGGCACTGGATAAGAATTCCTCTGCAGGCATCCTGGCTTAGTCTCGTGGACCTGGTTCACGCACGGGACTAATGCGCGCGCACCGCGCGCATTGGGAAAACGCCCTCCTCGGTGCATGCGGCTCACTGATGCTGAGTTAGCAGCAAATGGCGTTGTTCAGTGACTACCGTGGAAGAGCTCAATGATCTACCGTAGTGACTTGCGGCAAGAAACAAGCGATCGCTTGATATGCGTGCACACCTCCGGAAAATATGGAGACGTTCTGTGAAAAAATCAACGCTTCAACTGCTTCCGGTAAGGAGCTAGCGGGTCTGAAGAAGAAGAATATGATGATGATTATGATGACACGAAAATCGCGAAATCGCGTAAGAGCGAATTCTCTGGTGGGGAATTGAGGGCACGTAGGAAGTATTGGGGCATATGTATAGCTAGGTCTTGGCCTCTAGACTATTGATAGTGATTTTGAAGCCATGGTGAGTCATTGTCGCTGAGTTTTGAGGCGTTTTGTACGCGGATCACGTGAGATTTCACTCGTGTCATCCCTATATAGAGCGTCTACCGACGCTCTGATACTAGTGAGAGCTAGCTAGGTATAAAGCTGGGGCCCAGCTATAGCTTGATTGCGTGATTCTAAGGTGCCATGTTGGCTAGCTTGGCTATAGGCTACACCGTTGGTTGTCCCAAATAATTTCAAAATTTTTATACGCTCTTGCTGCTAGCTCGATGCTCGTTGCACTCTTTGGCCTTACCGAGGCTTCCAATCTTCATGGTTCCAAGCTGTAAGTTGTAAGTAGCCTAGGTTGGCTCGTGCGGATATAATCATTGTGTGCTCGCTCCCGAATTCGCCTACTAGTAATTATACGACATGCGCGGCTGCGCAGTACAGCCAGGCGTACGCGTGAGCATGCGCGGAATAATTTTGCGTGGGCGACGGTTCCATGCTCAATTCTGAGCGCAGGACGGTTGTGTCACTGCGGATTCCAGCATGGAATATTTCTTTAGCATCATTGCAATAACCCTAGCTCTCCTACTAGCCACCGGTGGAGAGGCATGGACAGAGACGCGAGGCGGGTGTTCTGCTCCCTCGTCAGTGGCGATGAGCCGTATCATCACTAGCATATACAACGATTCCGGCCTACGAATCGGGATTATAGAAAACGAAATTGTTTGCAATTCGTATGCTTATGAAAAAATGTCGGTATTCTCTCTGTATGACCGGTGCAACGAAACGTGCCTACCGGAGCCCGTGAGTGTTGTACTGGATATACTGTGCTTAGACGGCGTTTGGGAACTAACGCACTACGAGAGAGTGTCGTATTCTACAATCTCTAACGAAAGTCCAAACTGCACCGATTGTTTGGATGTGGAAGCGTTTCAAAGCAGAAGGTACCCTACCAATCCCCCAGGCTCTCTGGCGTACAACCAGACGACTCACTGCCTGTGTAAGCATAACACTCACCATGCTGCGTCCATCTTCACCGTTTCCATTGTGATGTAACTATGTGGCCTGGTTACCCTTACCCTATACTATGTAGAGAATCTGCGGGAGAATCTAGGTATGGGCACCACGATAACGTGCATTGTTCTAACAGATGTTGAAAATAGCTGGGCAGACCCTTGTGGTGGGTGTAAGTGTGTGGCCAGAAGAGGTTGGGACAGCTTATTTCCAGAAGTAGACACCCAATTTCCCCTAAATCAGTCATATCTCTTCTCTATCTCAAACCAGAGAGGCTGAATAATATATGATAAGTGCATGAGTCGGAAGACTAGGAAAGGTTGGCTAATTGATGGGCTGGGCTATGTGTTATTGATCTACTTATATTACTATACCTGTGGAATGGGATTGGAAACACATTTCTTTCAGTGCTCATCAGTGGTATAATAATCTGTGAGTAGATCGACAACCCAGCCCATCAATTGACTGTGAAGATGCTTATCATCTCTGCAATATGCATTAGCATCCATGTGTGTTAGTGCACTGTTCTGCACTCACATAAAGCAGCTTGCTAATAGAAGATGGATGGCAGCCAACTAGCTTTCATCCTTTCACAAAACCAGGAGCAAATTAAGCTCTATAAAATAGGTAACGATAGGTAACGTAAACGATGTCATACTCATCACCTATACAATGAAAAGCACTAAAGTGCAAACCCTCGGCGAACTGCGCATGTGCGGTACCACTAATTGATGGGCTGGGCTTTTATGCCTTTACTCGTGGTATCCCGCTAGTAGCTCGCGGAGAGTCTGGCACGGGCTAGCTACAGTAGTAAATAGCATGCGGGAGTCGATACATGCCCTTCGTTGTGACTTGTTGTGCCTTCAAGACACACAGAGCGAACGGACGCGGTCGAGGTAAGCCTGTGCTTATTTACATATTGGCTTGTTCACTTGGTTTTCACGCCATAACTTTAAAACACAGTAGTTTTACGAAAATCGCCTTTTTTTAAATCAACCCAGTGTAGCACTGAACCCGATCATATCGCTATTTACCTAATTTCGTGCGCACGGTGGCAGAAAACGTGGTAACAGACAGACAGACAGACAGACACACTTACGGGACAACTACCGTAACCCTCGCTGCGCATGCGCGCCGAGGGTTAATGACAATGTGGACAGGGTGACGCTATTATGTAGAGTGAAGTTTGCAGTATGTTACACCAAGAAAAGGTACCTATGGTGATGTCACACTGGCCCCTTGGTAACACAGTTCAAAATCATAGAACATTGGAGTGGAAGAAGGGATCGAGGTTATCTATGGCGAGTGGTCAGTATAGGTTTGGATAGTCGTGTGTGCATGCATAGCTAGTAGCTATGTAGTAGCAGGGATGGTGTTTCAAGTTCCCATTAAGAGTTGGAGGCCAGGTGGAGAATATGGTGCAGTAAAAGACAGATCTAAGCACTACTGTACTTTAGATGGCTTATAGGCTCAAAGTTTATGACTAATAATCTGTTCTCCTCTGTGGGAGTTTTCTAATCTCACTCTAGGTCTGTTATGTTTGTAAGCTAGTGCATATAATGTATCTAGGGTGGACTGGCCCCAGGAGAATTTTGGTCTGAAAGGCTGCATTTAAGATATCATCCTCCAGTCTATCTGCCTATAAATGTACAGTGCATAGTAGCCAGGTATCCCCATATTGGACTGTAGCACTTCACCTGTAAAGCAGATGTGTTCAGAACTATATACCCATTCCTTACTATTTTAAAAGTTATGTGCGTATTCATTCTCCTTTGATGCTCTATGGAGGTTATTTTTAGAGCAGTTAACCCAATGCAAGATGAAAACTTATAATGGCTGTAATATGAAGATTTCCTTTTTCAGATTCAATAGGGTCGCATTATTTTGTGAGATTGTATCTATCTGTTGCCACAAGTCTGGTCATAGCTACCCATCTGTTTTTAAACAACAACATAACTATGTTCTCAAGGCTGGGCACCCAGGGTCCTGCCTCTTTCTTTCTGTTTATATGTTATTGTCTGTGTTTTGTATGCTTGGGTATGTTATTGTCTGTGTTTTGTGTGCTTGGGCGAGGGAGGTTCTTTCTTTATCCACTGATATTATTCTTAGTATGCTATAAACATGTTTTTTCATGTAACGTTTTCATGTAAATCAGAGCGTCGGTAGACGCTCTATGTAGGGATGGCACGGGTGAAATGTCACGTGATCTGCGTACAAAACGCCTCTAAACTCGGGGAGAACGCCTAACTATGCCTTCAAAACACATCTGAAATCACTCCCGGGCCCATATCTAGCTATACAAGTGGAAAAATCATTTCTTCAAAATGAAAGGGGGATATAGGGATGGCTTGAAGCACCAAAAAGGAAGAAACAAGGGGTCATTACACAGCAAAGTTGCACAAAGCTACATGACACCATCCCTATATC
>CASHTH010003100.1:0-28494 GCA_030341885.1 Geodia barretti
AGCGAGCTAGGACTACCCCCGCCCGCTCTTCAACCGGGCCAGGACGTGTTACTACCTCGGGCGCCTGCAAGAGGCGCTGGGCGACTACTCGGAAGTGCTCCGTCTCGACCCTGAAGACGCCGAAGCCTACAATAATCGCGGTCTGGCCTTCGATGCCCTGGGGGACTATGACTCGGCGGTCGCGGACTACGAAAGAGCGCTGGAGGTACGGGACGACTTCGCCGAGGCCCACAGCAACCGGGGAGCGGTGCTTGAAGCGCAGGGGAAGGTGGACGAAGCTCTTGAGGCGTACCGCGCGGCACTATCAGTCAATCCCAGGCTGGGCTCGGCGCACTACAACGCGGCGCGGGTCTATTCGCAGTTGGGCGACGTGGAGGAGTGCCTCAGGCACCTGGACAGCCTGCTGGCCCTGGCCCCCGAGTTGGCGGAGGATGCTGCCCACGACGAGCACCTGGGCTGGGCACTGCGCCTGCGGGAGATGCGGGAGTCGAGGGGGACAGACGGTACGCCGGGCTAGACCACCTGGTCCGTTCCAGAGACTTCCGGCGCGAGTTCGGCGTCGGGTTGCAGCTCAGGCTCCAGTAGTTGATGGTCTGCCGAGTTGATGCGCCGGCGCACGATCATGCTCCGGACCAGGACCAGCAAGGCGAGGGCAGTCAGACCGGTTACCAAAAAAGAAAAAACCCAACAAAAAAAAAAAACAAAAAAAAAAAAAAAAAACAACAAAAAAAAAAAAACCTCCCTTTCTACACCGGGAGACATTCCGGGTTCTATGTTGTAAGCCAGGCTGAGTCCCAGCATGAGCGAGAAGCCGGTGAAGATTCCCAACGAAGACCTCAGGTAGTTTTTCCGAAACAGCCGCGGTGCCACTCGATCACGTGCGTCTGCCAGCCACCGTCAGTACCGGGACCAAGGCCATGCTCACGCCGATGAGGGGCGTCATGGCGTCCCCACCGCGGAACGAAGAAAACACCGACGCCCAGTGGCCAATGACAGCAGCCGCCGCCGCGACGAGGGTCAATGGCGCCTCGATGCCCAGGGCCCAGGGCACAGCAACCGCGGCGGAACCCTTTCCAACATCGCCCGCAAACACCAGCAGAGCGCTGCGCTGGGGAGGGGTGACACATTCCAGTCCCGTTTTCACCCAGGGGCCCACAGCCTCACACCCACGCGTGCTGCGAGTTATGCTGCGGTGCTGAAGATGTCCACTCCCTTGATGTAGCGGCTGATCCAATGGGCAAACGGCAATGCGCCCAGCAGGTAGCCGATAACACCTGAGGCGACGAGCTGCAGAATTTCGGTTGTGGTTTCAGGCATTTTCGTCGTTTGCAGTCAGAATGGCGCCGTAGGCTTCCAGTCTTTCCCCAAAAATCGTTGCGAGACATAAATATAGCAGTCAACTGTCCGGGTTGATAGCGGACTGGAAGGGAGATTGTTGCGGTCTCCCAGCCGTAGCCCTGAAGGCGTGGCGCCAGCAGGGAGGGCATTGAGGGGAACACGCAGGCAGGAGGGGTAGGCGTATACTTGGGACGCTGTCCAGATAGGGCAGACTCAGGCAACGTGATGTTATTCAATTGCGTCCCTGCGAGGGCAAGAAACATGACCGCTTCCACTTCCGCCGGACCCCTGGCCGGCGTCGCAGTTCTGGACCTAACCCAAATCCTTGCGGGGCCGATGTGCACAATGGTGCTGGCCGACATGGGTGCGGACGTGATCAAGGTCGAGAAGCCCAACGGCGGCGACGACAACCGGCGGATGGGGCCTCCCTTCGTCAAGGACTGGTCGGCAGGGTTTCTTGCCGTCAATCGCAACCAGCGGAGCCTGGCGCTTGATCTACAGAACGAAGAAGGACGCAAGGTCTTCAAACGGCTGGTTGAAGGTGCGGACGTGGTCGTCGAAAACTTTCGACCCGGCGTCATGGAGCGGTTGGGCTTGGCGTACGAGGAGCTGAGGAAGATCAAGCCAGCCTTGGTGTACTGCACCATCTCGGGATTCGGCAGCACCGGGCCGGCGCGAAACCGCGGCGGATTCGACTTGGTGGCGCAGGGTGTCAGCGGGTTGATGAGCATCACGGGACATCCCAACTCGCCGCCGGCCAAGGTTGGCGTGCCCATCACCGATCTCACCGCAGGCCTGTATGGGGCCAACGGGATCATGGCGGCCTACATTCACGCGCTGAGGACCGGGGAGGGCCAGATGGTAGACACCTCCCTGATGGAGGCGGGGGTTGCCTACACCGTCTGGGAGTCGTCGGTCTATTTCGCTGAAGGGGAGATTCCCGGACCGCTGGGTTCGGCGCACCGGGTCTCGGCGCCGTACCAGGCCCTGCGTACGCGGAACGGCTACCTGAACCTGGGTGCGGCGACGCAGCCGACCTGGGAGCAGCTATGCCGGGCCATCGGCCTGGAGGACCTGATGGAGGACGACCGGTTCCGCAACCCGTGGGACAGGAAGGCCCGGGAGGAGGAACTGGCGGCCCTGCTGGAGGAGACCTTTTCGACCGATGATACGGAGCGCTGGCTGGAGCTGCTGGATGGTGCAGGGGTGGTCGCCGGACCGATCTACAACATGGAGCAGGTCTACCAGGACCCCCAGGTGTTGGCCCGGGAGATGCTGGTCGAAATGGAAGACCCAGACCTGGGGACGATACGGAACATCGGGGTGCCGGTGAAACTCTCAGAGACTCCGGGCAGCATACGGAGGCGAGCACCGGCGCTTGGGGAGCACTCGGCGGAGATCCTGCTGGAGTGGGGGTTCGGCCAGAACGAGGTGGACGGCCTGCTGGCTGATGGCGTCATCCTGGCGAACCAGGGCAGCGGCAGCCGCCGGTAGAGGATGGGGCTGTCCGAAACCTAGTCGTCGCCGAAGTAGCGGCGGCGGTCTGAATCGTCCAGCTTCTGGCCGGGGCCGCTGAGGAAGGTGTCGGGGTTGCGGGTCCGGTCATCTCGCCAGCTGCGAAACGCTCGGCCGCGGGCGGCGTCGGCTTCGGGGCCGGTGTCCATCAGGAGTTCGGTCTGCCAGTTCTCCATTGAGTGGACCACCGAGAAGTACTGCTGGCGGGCTTCGGCGTAGGCCATTCCCGCCTCGTCCCAGTCGTCGTGAGAGAGCAGGTGGTCCTTCAGGACGCGTGCGTCGCGGAGGGCCATGGAAAGACCCTGTCCCCAAGTGGGGTCGGTGTTGGCGGCGGCATCACCCACCAGGGCTACACCGCTGCGATAGGCCGTTTCCGCCCAGGTCGACCGGCCGTCGAATGTTGCCAGAGGGCCGGCAGGGCTGGCGCTGGCGTAGACCTCGGCGGATACGCCGGAGGCGATGCACTGGTTGAGGACTTCTCGCACGTCGCCCGATCCGCCGTACCGCCTGGCGCTTCCGGCGGCGTAGCAGAGGTAGACCCGGGCGCGGCCCTGGCCTTGGGGGAAGTTGAGGATGAAGTGCCCGGCTTCGGTGTTCAACCAGGCATGGGTGGCGTCGTCCGACAGTTCAACGCCATCCATGAGTACGCCGGACACGAGGTTGCGCTCGGGGTCCTGGCGTACGGGGAATTCGGCCCATCCACGGGTAGGCGAGCCCCGCCCGTCGGCGCCGACGATCAGGCGGGCCGAGAACTGCCGGGTGGCACCGTTTCGTTCCACGGAAACCGTGGGAGGGGACGAGTTGCTGGCTGGGCTCATGCCGGAGACACGGGCGCCGCGCCAGACCTCGGCGCCGGACTCCTCGGCGTACTCGAGCAGGGCGGTCTGGAACGATGGATGGTAGCAGGCCATCACGGGTTCCTGGACTAGGGTGGTACGGGTGAGGTCCCGGTGCCCGGTCCGGTCGGCACCCTGGTACGAGTCCCAGAACGGCAGGGGGTTGGCTCCCCCCTTCCTGAGCACGGGCTCCAGGCCCATGAGACGGACCTCCGCGACTCCCCAGGGCATTACGGCTTCGCCGCGCACCCGGTCGCGAAAGGACCGTTCGGCCTCGACGACCAGGGTCCGAGCGCCCGCGGATGCCATACCGGCGGCCAAGGCAGAGCCGCCAACTCCGCCGCCGATGATTATGAGGTCATAGCCGTTGCTCAAGCGAATCGCTCCGCAGGAGGTGTGGGGACCCTCGGGTCAGGGTGCCGTCCGCCAGGGCAAGCCGTCGGTGGCGGCCAGGAAACCGTCGATGAGGGTGGGGCTGGAGCAGATAACGCTGGGCGTGAACAGACCGGCTTCATTCCCCTGCCGGTCAACAATTCGGCCACCAGCCTCTTCGGCAAGGATGAGGCCTGCCGCTATGTCCCAGGGCGAAAGGGAGTGGTGGAAGAAGAGGTCCACCCTGCCAGAGGCGGCGTAGGCAACGCCCAGTCCGGCGGACCCCATCAGGCGCACGCTGTACATCCCCGGCCAGAGGGAGCGGAGCATGTCCAGGGCGAGTCCGGCCTTTTCGTCGACATAGCCCAGATCGCAGCTGAGCAGGCAGCGGGACAGCTCGGTGGTCTCCGAGACCGAGATTGGAGTGCCGTTGAGGAAGGCGCCCTGTCCCCGGGAAGCGGTGAAGGTCTCTTCGCGAACCGGGTCGTAGATCACACCCGCGATGATGTCATCGCCCTCGGACAGCGCGACGATGGTGCAGAAGTGGGGGATGCTATGGGCGTAGTTCCTGGTGCCGTCCAGAGGGTCAACCACCCAGCGGTAGGGCGAGGCCCCGGCCACGGGCTGTGATTCTTCGGCGAGGATGCCGAAGTCGGGGAATGCGCCGGTCAGGATCTCCAGGATCGCCTTCTCAGCGGCGACGTCGATGTCGGTCACGATGTCGGCGCGGCCCTTGAAGGTGATCTGCTTGTCGGAGTCCCAGCCGTTCCGGATGATTTCCCCGGCCGTCCGTGTGGCTTGAAGGGCTACGTCCATGGCGCTGCGCCCATCGGAAGTAACCGGCAGGGCGCCTGTCGATTTTTCTGTCATTTCGCTCCGGCCTTTGAGTTGAAGGGTGCTACCGGCTCCGAATTACCGGCCTGTAGGCATAAGAGTTGTGCGTGGAGATGCAGCTTCATCTATCGCCAGGACAGGAAGTTGAGACCGGAGTTAATCTTCAGATTCTGGCTTCCCAACTGAACTGTCTGTTCCTTGCTGGCCTCGATCCAGTAGATCTTGCCCGTGGTCAATTCCGTGAGTGATCCGATGGCGGAGGAGTCATCTACCGATACACCGGGTGGAAGAGGCAATTCATCTGGGGAAAAGGTGCCGCTGGGGTCGTAGACGAACAATTTCTGGGTTGCATTGTCGTAGTGGGCCACCCATATCAGGTTGTCGCCCATGGCAGCAAGGGTGACCGCTATTGGCGGCTTGTCGGGTTCCGGCGTGGGTGTGGGAGTGGAAGTCGGCTCCGGCGTGGCCGTTGGCTCCGGGGTCGGAGTATCCTCCGGGACCGCTGTCGGGCGCGGTTCAGGCGTATTGGTGGACTCAGGGGCCGCGGTTGGCACGGGTGCCTCCGTTGGGGCGGGCGGTTCGGTAGGCGCCGGCGGGTCGGTTGGGGCGGGCGCCTCGGTTGGTGCGGTAGTCGCCGTTGGCGCGGTAGTCGCCGTTGGCGCCGGCGCGGGAGTGTCAGGCGGGCTGGTAGGAGCCTGAGTAGGTTCCGCGACGGGGGTGGGGGGTACTGGGGTGTCGGGGGCGGTCGTAGGTTCGCTGCCGCAGGCGACCAAAGCGGCCACGAGCAGCCCTGCGAGCACAATTGCTGCCAGTTTCCTCATCATTCTCCAGTTTGATCGGTCATCTTGGTCACTACCGGGCAAGCCCCATCTTCTCGTAGACTTCCTCGATGGTGCGGACCGCTATGGCGCGGGCCCGCTTGCCGCCGTCTTCAAGGATTTCCCGCACATGGCCGGGGCGGGACTCAAACTCGCGCCGCCGCTCCCTCAGGGGTTCCAGGAAGTCGTTGATGCTGCCAGCGAGCTGGCGCTTGCAGTCCACGCAGCCCCGGGTGGCGGTAACGCACTCGTCATAGGCCGCAGTGACGCTGGCCGTGGGGCTGAACATCCTTGCATCGAGTAGACGTTGCAGACCTCGGGCCGACCCGGGATGTTCCGAGTGGTTCGTTGGGGGTCGGTGAAGGCGGTCATTATCCGCTTGGAGGTGTCGTCGGGGGTGGCCGCAAGGTCCAGGTGATTGTCCAAAGATTTGGACATCTTGGCCTGCCCGTCCAGTCCTAGGAGCAGTGGCGATTCGGTCAGCTTAGCCTGAGGCTCCGGGAAGGTGTCGCCGAAGAAGTTGTTGAAACGACGGGCTATTTCCCGGGAAAGCTCGATGTGCGGAATCTGGTCGCGGCCCACGGGGACGGTGTCGGCCTTGTAGAGAATGATGTCGGCAGTCTGCAGGACAGGATAACCGACGAGGCCATAATTCACCGTTTCTTCGGTCTCATCCATCTGCCGCACCTTTTCCTTGAAGGTGGGTACGCGGGTGAGCCAGCCGAGGGGGGTGACCATGCTCAGCAAGGTGTGCAGGGTCATTACCTCGGGAACCTGGGACTGGACGAAGATGATGCTGCGCTCCGGGTCAAGCCCGGCGGCCAGCCAGTCCAGGATCATGTCCTCTATATTCGACTGAATCGAGGCGACGTCGGCCTCGGATTCGACGGTGGTTAGCGCGTGAATGTCCACGGCGCAGTAGATGCAGTCGTAGTCGTCCTGGAGGGCTACCCAGTTCTGCAAGGCGCCTATGTAGTTGCCGAGGTGCAGGAGGCCCGTGGGCCGCATCCCGGAGAAGATGACGCCTTGCTTGCTGCCGTTGTTTGCAGAGGTCATAGTCGCAGTCCAGTATCGGAAATCGGAATATGAAGACTCGCTTTCAATCTAACACCGAGCGGTGGTGGGCGCAATTGTAATCCGTCATTGCGGGAATGCAGACCGGTCATTTCGTGAACGGGTCTTCACTAATCCACCTCGCAGGTCCGTCCATTTGAAGTGCTTTGAGATCAGACGGTAGAAGCCCCAGCCGAAGTTCCTCGCGTGCAGTGCGCCGTAGGCCTGCCACCGTTCCAACTCGGCAAGGGCCTCGGGGTGAGCATCTTCTCCGGGAACGAGGGTGGGAAGAACATCCTCGCTGTCACATTCGTAAAGGGCGAGATACTTTGGCCCGGTGTTGAAGTCGCTGAGGGAAGGGTGGTCAAGCCGCCGGAAGCGGGCGCCGAGGGAGTATCCTGGCACGTTGAGGACGCCGGGGAGATGAGACTCGGTGTACCAGCGGTCCCATTCCGCCTCATGGTGAGGGTCAACATCGGCACGCCGTTACGATGCTTAGCGGCTGGTCCGAAAGCAGCAGCGGGTCTCTGAGCGTGTCCCCGGCGATCTGCTCGTAGACGTTTGAGACGTGGTCGCTCATGCCCTGCAGTGTGCTGTTATTCTGAAGACGAGTATTCCGAATTACAGACAATGGGTGCAGTCCGGTCACACGAACTGCAAACAGGCGGGCAGGTCATCGGCGCTGCGGACGCCGTAGAGGGCCGTGAATCTGGTGCCGCCGTCCAGGTTTACATAGCGCTGGGCCCACTGGTAACCCGGGATTCGCAGCAGGTTGGGCAGGTGGCTGTTGTACCAGGTAGTGAACGGTTCCAGGTATTCCCGGGCACAGCTCATCTGCACGTCATCTAGCATGCATTATGAGTCCCGCTCAGGCAGGCATGCGGGGACTCCTCGAGGCAACCACTTCCAGGAGGCCACCGCTGTAGGATGAGTCCTCAAGGCCCCGCTGCATTCCACGCAGGTAGGCGATCTGTCCGCCGTGCTGGTTGAATTCCCATAGGAGCTGCTGGCACATGTTACCAAGGGTCATGGTTCCCCCGCGAGGATTGGCCACGCTCATTTCGTCAAAGTCGGACTCGGAGCGATCCGCCAGGTAGGCTTTGGCCGACCCAAGGGTTGCCTCAGCATATTCCAGCAATAGAGCGGTGTCCGGGGGAAGAAATGCAGCGAGCCGGTCCGGTCCGTACCCGTAGCCGGTGTCATTGGAATCCGTGATCTCTTGCCCGAGCCTCCCGGCCCAACCCAGCTCCAAGAGCTGGGGAACGCCCAGCAAGCGGGAGTGAACCCAGCGGTCGAGGGTGCGTCCATAGTGCCAGAGCAGAAAGCAAAGCCGATGGAAGAGCACTCAGGAGTGGGCATCCACCGCACCTCGTCATCGGAAAGCCCCTCCACGGACCGGACCATGGCGTTGAAGTGCTGGTCGAGGCAGCCGGACACGAAATCGTTCAACTTCATACAGAAACCTCAGGCCATGGACGACCTGCCAAAGCGCTTTCAGCGGGGTATAAGGAACGGCCACGCAGCATGGCGCGTGGCCGGGTGATGATTACGGGTGACGGTCCGCGAGTGGCTCGTCAGTCATCCTGATCGGATTCGGTCTCGCTTTCCAGCTGTCGCCACCCAAAACTAACTCGCTGAGAAAGCCGCGATCCGGGAGATGGAGTGAGTAGTGGCGAACCGCTTTCTCCGAGGGAGAGGATGACGCTTCGCAGTGAGACTGGCGTCGTAGAGTACTGACTCCATCTGCTGGATCAGCGTCTTCAACTCCGAATTTCGATCCACGGTGGCGTTGAGTTCCCGGTACTGGCGCTGTCCGCGTCGAACCGGAGCCAGGTCAGGAGGTATGTTCTCGTAAACCGAGGACAGAACCTCGATCATTCGGGAAGTGCCTGCGTATAGTCATCTTCAGCTGGACTATCTGCTGACATGAGTTGCTGCGTCTTCAGATGTCGTCCTTTTCAATTCCCTCGGAGAGGAGGTTCATGATCGTAGTCGGGCCCTGATAGGTGCTCTGTTGCAGCTTGAAGTTGGGTACATGACGCTTCTGTTCCACCGATCCGAGGGAACCCGTCACCAGCAACGGGCGGGTGTGGGGCACCGCGTCATACATGGCGCCGATGCGGCAGTATCGCTTCACCCCGAAGTGGCGGACAACTTCTAGGATGGAGTCCGTGTAGTCTCGCCAGCTGGAGCATTGGAGAGTGATGGCTTTTCCAGCAGGTGGGAGGCGAACAGGTAGTCGGGGCCGTTCTCGGTGGTCGCGTAGCGGATGGTGCTGTTGGGGATCTTTACCTGCCTCGCGCCATCCACGAATCGCATGTTTGGGCGGTAACGCGTGAAGTCGAAGAAAGTGCCGGGACGGTGCAGGCGGCCCAACTCCTTGGACCCCATGAACCGTTCCAGACGGTTCAGCGTGAGAGTGCCCACGCTGCCCACATCCACCCAAGGGCGAATCATGGCGAAAGCATGAGGCTCCCTGAGCACCGGAACAGGTTCGACTATTTCAAAAGCTCCTAATTTCATGGGGCCATCTTGCCAGATTGGTTACGGTTTTTCAAGCGCGCTGCGTCATGCGACGCAGCTGTTTACTGCTGGCTGAGCAGCGAGTCGGCGGAGCCGAGGCCTTCAAGAGCGAGGCCGTAACCCAGGAGATCCTGCATCAACCGCTTGATGTACTGGGTGGTGGCGACCCGGGTGTAACGCAGGACCAGGTCGGACTTCTCGGCGACCTGACGGGCGAGTTCCCAGGCGCGAGGCAGCAGATCGTCTGGAGGCAGGACCTCGCCGACCAGCCCCGAGGGAGAGGGCCTCCTGGGCGCCGATTGACTGGCCGGTAAGGAGGAAGTAGCGCCCGCGATTGGCCCCGAGCAGCATCGGATACACAACATGCACTCCGTCGCCCGGCACGAGATTGCTCATGAAGTGGCCGGAGTCCTGGAAGGCGGCGGTATCGGAAGCCAGTACGATGTCGCACAGGAGGGGGATCTCGGAATGACGAAGGGCAGGCCCGTTGACGGCGGCAATCATCGGGACTTCGATGTCGAGAAGATTGCCGAGTAGCTTCTTGCCTTCCCAGTATGTTCGGTCCCAGTCTCGGGGCGCACGCTTGGGCGTGCCGGCTGCGGTACCCTGGGGGCCGGAAAAGGTGTCGCCGGAACCTGTCAGGATGATGACCCGGTTGTCGCGGTCGCTGCCCACGTCGGCAAAGGCGCGTGGGAATTCCTCGTGAGGGCCGGAGCCCCATTGCAGCGGACCACCATTGGTGTGGAAAGTCATCTGCAGGATTCCGTCCCGCCGCTCGAAACGGATGTTGTCGTAGTTGTTCGCGTATTGTTCGAGGGACGCCAAGTTGCCTCCCGCCGTAAGGGATGGCGAGAGTCTATACCCCTGCAAAAGAAGGGTCAACGATGGCAGCCCGGCCCGTTCCCAGCGGCCGACAGAGCCCGTTGGCGCACACTTTCCCCGCCCGTGGAGGGAGTCAGGTTGCGGGAGCGGGGTCAGGGGCGTCCTTCAAGGACGCCCCCTGTGATTGTCCCCCGTTACCAGGGTGATCAGCCGGCGCTGGCCATTTCGTGCTCGGTATGGGACTCGTAGCTGCCGTCCGATTCTGACGTCGGCTGAGACTCCCTGTGGACCACGGTGTTCTTGAGGAAGGTGGCCGACTTGGCACTCGTGGTATCCCGGGCATTGACGTGTTCCATGATGAAGTTGGACACGTCCCGGTGAAGCGAGTCGCTGAGATTGCAGTTCCTGAGCAGATCGAAGCCGGGGTCCATGTCTTCCAGCATCTGCTTTACCCGCGCTTCCCCGTGGCGGGCGGCGAGGGCGTAGGCGAGACCACGAGGGTCGCGGTCGTACTGCCGCTGTTCCTCGCCGACCTCTTCCAGCTCGACGTCGTAGTCGACCCGGTCAACTATGGCGAGGGCTTCGGCTGCGCGGCGGCGGCGAGTGTTGACGTCCTTCATGGCGGCGAAAAGGGCTGCCACGGTCTGGGAGGCGCTGTTCAGAAGCGCTGGGATCTCCACCTGGCGGACACTGGCGGATTCCACCATCTGTTTTGCTTCAACCAGCGACAGGTCCCTGCGTCGCAGGCTATCCTCGAACTTGGCGGCCCGTTCCTGTTTCATTCTCAACTCCGGCGCCTCTGAGGCGAGGGGCTGCAGGCGCGCCAGTTCCCGCTCTGCCATCTCGGCCTGCTTGAGCCTCTGTAGCATTAATTCGTCAAAATCGATGGGCATGGCAAACACTCCTCAGACTAAGATGATTTACGGAAGGCGCACTTTCCAGTCCAATGGCCAGATAAATGGATAAATGGGCCAAAGGGCTGAATTTTTAGTCCCAGACTCGATGCAACGGGTGGGCCGGCCCGGCGCACGGCCGGCCTGATAGAAACCTTGTCCTTCGAGCCTTCGGGCTGGTGCGGCCCCACGCCGCGTCAGACGCAAACCCCCGTGTAATCTATTGAAGCCCCGGCCTCATCCGGGCCTTGGGGCAAGTTGGGCCGGTATCAGGCGATCCGGCGCGATAGCTGCCCATCAGGGCAGGAAATAATGCGTAACGGTTTACCCGTTGCGGGTATTACTATACCGCGAAGAGCACAAATTCTGCCGCGTTATCGGGCGCCATTTTTATCGAATTTTGAAATTTTTATAAATTTATCACCCCGGCTAGGCACTGGCTGGGACTTATGGTCAAGTGATCTCCTCAGCGGGATGGCCGGGGTGTATGCTTGAAGCGGCGACGAATCGAGCTCACCATGGTGATGTGGCCCTGCCGGGTTTCGGGCCTGGGTAGTCGAGTGAAAGCATCAATTCAGAGCATCGTCTGTCACTAAAGTCAGGAGTGGAGATATGCCCCGGGCTGCATTTGTATACGACGAACAGATGTCGAGACACGAGCTGCGGAGCGACCACCCGATGCGGCCGGTCAGGCTTCGATACACCTACGAGCTGCTGCAGGGCTACGGGGCGTTCGACAGCGAAGACGCCGTGCTGGTCAGTCCCCGGTCCGCCCTGGAGGAAGAGATCGGCTGGCTGCACACTCCCGAGTACATCGATGCCGTCAAGCGGCTCAGCGCCGGCGAGGGAACGCACGAGGCCCACCGGTTCAATTTCAGCCTGCAGGGAGACAATCCCTACTACCGGGGGATGTACGAGGCGGCTGCGCTCAGTTCGGGTGCCACGCTGCTGGCCGCAGAGATGGTGGCGGACGGGACGGTGGACGCGGCCTTCAACATCTCCGGAGGACTGCATCACGCCGCCGCCAGGCACGCCTCCGGGTTCTGCGTGTTCAACGACCCGGCCCTCGCGATTCACCTGTTCCTTCGACGGGGGATGCGGGTTGTGTACATAGACGTGGACGCACACCACGGCGACGGCGTGCAGGAAGCGTTTTTCGACGACGACAGGGTGCTGACCATCTCGGTGCACGAGTCGGGCCGGTACCTGTTTCCGGGGTCCGGGTTTGTTGAGGAACTGGGGGCGGGGAACGCACGGGGCTATTCGGTCAACCTGCCCCTCTTCCCCTACACGGGAGACGACGTGTACCTCGACTCGTTCCGCCAGATCGTGCCGCCACTGGTACGGGCGTTTGCAGCCGACGTGCTGGTGACGCAGCTGGGGATCGACAGCTATCATTCGGACCCGCTTACGCATCTGCAACTGACGACCATGGGCTTCGTGGAGGTGGTACGGGAGCTGGGCGCACTTGGGGTGCCGTGGCTCGCAATGGGTGGCGGCGGGTACGACCTGATGGCCGTTGCCCGGGCCTGGACGCTGGCCTACGGCGAGATGCTGGGCGTGGAGTGGCCGGACACGCTCCCTCGCACCTTTGCGCTGGAGCACGGCATCGGACACCTGCGGGACAGCGGTTCGCCGGAGGTACCCTCGAACCTGAGGCTGGACATCAGGCGGCACGCCGGGGAAACGGTGGCGGCACTGAAGGAGCAGGTGTTCCCGGTGCACGGGGTCGCCCCGTAGCGGCGACGGTCTGGGCGGGGAGGCCGAGGACCAAAAGAGAAGGGGACGGAACTGCGTCCGTCCCCGCTGTGGTAGCTGGAATTGCCATGCCTGATGGCTGACCGGGTTCAGTCCACGCGTTGCTGCGGTGTGATCAGGTCCTTGGCCTCGTCGCCCACGTTGGCCTCCAGGCTGTCCCTCAGCGTGGAGAAGATGGACTTGTTGATGGCGGACATCAGCCAGTCCTCAGCTTCGGAATCCCCCTGATAGCTGTCCTTCAGGGCGATCAAGCGCTTCATCATGCTCAGATAGTGGTACTGGAGGGGCGTGAGATCCCGCTCAATTCCCTCCACTCGCCACTGGCTGAGCGAGGGATTTGAGATGACAGGCGCGAAATCGCCGTCGGGGCCTTCAGGGTTCAATAGTTCTCTGTCTGCTCGTTCTGGCTGCGCGTTCATGCGACCACCACCCGCTTTCAACCAAGGGTTTTCCTGGAAATCCAGGACTTTATGTCCGTGCTAAAAACTGATTATACCAGTTCTTGACTATCACCGTAATCGCTTGGGAACGTGCCGTCGAGGCGGATTTGGATCAATTTAGTGCCGGGGAGGTGGGCCAGACGCCTCTTTCTCCCCAGCTCCAGAGCGTGCCACCGCACTTAGACCTCGCGGAAATTCACCCTCAACGGTGCCCGCATCGTCCGACGGGCCGTCGTCCATTCCTCCGGCTTCGGGGGCTCCGGCTCCGGGTCCGGGCCCGGCGTTCTGGCTGTAGATCACTTCACCCAGGCTCTGCAGCGCAGCATTCAACTCGTTGATCCCCGTTTGCATTTCGGTGAGGTTGCCTGACGCGGAGGCTGCCCGAAGGGCGTCGATCTTGCTCTGGACCTCGGCCCTCAACTCCTGGGGGACCTTGTCTGCGTTGTCGTTGAGGAGCTTCTCGGCTTGGTAGACCATTGAGTCAGCCTGGTTTCGGGTCTCGACCTCTTCGCGGCGCTTCTGGTCGTCGGCCTCGTATTGGCGGGCCTCGTCCACCATTCGCTCGATGTCGGACTTGTCCACGCCGGAACCGGACTGAATGACGATGCGCTGCTCCTTTCCCGTGCCCTTGTCCTGGGCGGATACGCTGAGGATGCCGTTGGCATCGATGTCGAAGGTCACCTCGATCTGGGGAATGCCCCTGGGGGCCGGGATAATCCCGTCCAGCATGAACCGGCCGATGGACTTGTTGTCTCCCGCCATGGTGCGCTCCCCTTGGAGCACGTGAATATCCACCGTGGTCTGGCTGTCTGCGGCCGTGGTGAATGTCTCGTTTTTCTTGGTCGGAATGGTCGTGTTGCGAGGAATCAGGGTCGTCATCACGCCGCCCAGCGTCTCCAGCCCCAGGGTGAGGGGAGAAACGTCCAGCAGCACGATGTCGCCGACCTCTCCGGCGAGCACGCCCGCCTGGATGGCCGCGCCGAGGGCGACGGCCTCGTCCGGGTTGACGTTGCGGTTGGGCTCCTTGCCGAAGATCTCCTTGACCTTCTCCTGGACGGCCGGCATGCGGGACATGCCGCCGACCATGATGACATCATCGATCTCGCTGGTCGAGAGGCCGGAGTCGGCCAGTGCGCGCTGGCAGGGACCGGCGGTCCGATCGATGAGGCCGGTCACCAACTGTTCAAACCGGCCGCGAGTCAGCGACTTGACCAGGTGCTGCGGGCCGCTGGCATCGGCGGTTATGAAGGGCAGGTTGATCTCCGTTTCCACCACGCTGGAGAGCTCGACCTTGGCGCGCTCCGCCGCGTCGCGGAGGCGCTGCAGGGCCATCCGGTCACTGGACAGGTCGATGCCCGTCTCGCGCCGGAACTCCGTGATCAGCCATTCTAGGATGGCTTGGTCGAAGTCGTCGCCGCCGAGGAAGGTGTCGCCGTTGGTCGACTTCACCTCAAACACGCCCTCGCCCATCTGGAGGATGGTGATGTCAAAGGTGCCACCGCCAAGGTCGAACACCGCGATGTTGGCGTCGGACCGGGTCTTGTCCAGCCCGTAGGCCAGAGAGGAAGCAGTTGGCTCGTTGATGATGCGCAGCACTTCCAGTCCAGCGATGGTCCCTGCGTCCTTGGTTGCCTGGCGCTGCGAGTCGTTGAAGTAGGCTGGGACCGTGATGACTGCCTGGGTTATCCGCTCGCCGAGCTTGGCTTCTGCATCCTGCTTGATTTTCTGCAGCACGAATGACGAGATCTGCGGCGGAGCATAGGTGTCGTCGCCCATCTTGACGTGCGCGTCACCGTTTGCCGCCTGCACGACTTGGTAAGGCAGCTTGGAGGCGGCGCCCATGACCTCGTGGTCGTCGAAGCGACGTCCCATGAGCCTCTTGACCGAGAAGAGCGTGTTCTCAGGGTTGGTAACCGCCTGGCGTTTTGCCACCTGACCCACATACCGCTCGCCGGTTCGAGTGTTCAGGGCCACAACGGAAGGGGTGAGGCGGGCGCCCTCGGCGTTTTCGACTACGCCGGGCTCGCCGGCTTCAATGACCGCTGCGACAGAGTTGGTTGTGCCAAGGTCTATGCCCAGGACTTTAGGCATTTCGTCTCTCCTGAATAAATTCTCAAGGTTGGCTGTAATTCTTTCTCTAGTTGTAGCCGGTTGACAGTCAGCCCGCGCCGGAGGCGGGTGCCTGTGGCTCGCGGGCCACAATCACCTGGGCCGCCCGGAGCAGCCTGTCATGGAGCCTGTATCCGGGCCGGACCAACTGGACCACATGGTCAGGCGGCTGTCCGTTGGTTTCCTGGTAGGCTAGGGCCTCATGCTGGTTGGGGTCGAAGGGTTGTCCGACCGCTGTGTCGATGAGGCTCACGCTTCGCATTTCCAGCCGCCGCTTCATCTCCCGGGACCGCCAGCTTGACGCCCTCCCCCCACTGGTCAGTTACCTCTGCGTTGAGGGCCAACTCGAGACCCTCGATGGCCGGCAGCAGGTCGAGGAGCAGATCCTCGTCCCTGTACTTGGCGGCGGAGGCACGCTGCTCCGCGAAGCGCCGCCTCTCGTTCTGCAACTCGGCTTCCTTGTACTGGACCTCGTTGCGGAACATCTCGGCTTCGGCTTCCGCGGCTTCGAGCCTTTCGGTCAGGGCAGCCACTTTCAATTCCGGTGCAAGCTGAGCGAAATCCAGGGTGTTGTCGGTTTCTTTGCCGCCACAGCCGCCTTCGCCGGCATCTTCCCGGGTGGTTTCTTCTCTTGGTTCCTGGTTTTGTTCGTCAGGCATCAGGTATTTCCTGTAGTGATTTCCGATTCATGCCACATTGGGCCTCACTGGTGAATGGGGAGGTTCAGGCTCTCGAACATCAGGTTCAATTCTTCCTTCACCTGTTCCCCGGCCTCGGGGCCAAGCCTGGCGCCCAGGCGTTGCTGCATGGTCAAAAGGTTCTGTACCGCAGCCAAGGCGAACTCGACGCCCGCCAGGTTGAGCCCCATTTCGTCAGATAGATGACGGATGAGCTGCAGCTTACGGATATCCTCCGTCGAGTATAGGCGGAGCATGCCCAGAGTTCTACCGGGCCGGACCAGTCCCAGACGCTCGTACTTTCGCAGCGTCTGGGGGTGCATGTCCAGGATTCGCGCGGCGACGCTGATGATGTAGACGCCCTCCATGGCAATTACCGCGTCGTCCTCGCGCCAGGGGCTTCGCCTACGCCGTTCTCTGGTTGGGCCGCACTGTATGGGGAAATGGACGTGTCCGCCGGCCGGTATGGTGCCTCCTGTCCCTGAATGGGCGGTGATGGCGCCCGACGCCTGGTCTGGACTCGTCTCTGTTGGGTCATATTCCAACTCCCCTGAAGGTGTTGACCTGTGCTGATTCATATGATAAGTTTTGATACAAGTCGTGTCAAGTCTGATGTTTCGGAACAAGTAAGAATCCGTTATTCAACCGCTGGCGTAGTAGTTCAAAACGATGATGGTCAAAGGCTCGAAGGTCCAGATCTAAATGGTGGCAATAGCAGAAGACCGGGAGCATAAGAAAATGGCCGTCGTCAGGGAACCGGGAGTCAACAGGCCGCAGGTAGCGGTCCTGAGAGTGCCGGCGCCGCTTCGAGAGCGAGGGCGGGCGTCGTGCAGGGAGAGGAGGTGCCAAATGATCTACTTCGGTGCGTGCCCCAAGTGCGAGGGAGATGTGACGCTGAGCCACGACAGCTACGGCAGCTTTCTGAGTTGCCTCCAGTGCGGCCTCATGCGCGACGTGGAGAGCCAGCCGGCCGCGGTGTACAGGCCCAGGCAGGTGAACCCTGTGTGGCTGGAGGAAAAGGGAACAACTGCCGCTGGCCGCATAGTCCACGCCTGCCAATCTATCTTGCCAACCAACAGGGGCGGCCAGTCGGCCGCCCCTTCCTGTTTGCCTGCTGTCATTCAGGACCGGGCTAGCGCGACAGTTCCGGCCAGAAGCGTTCTTCTTTCCAGGGATCTCCGTTGTTGTGGTAGCCGCGCTGCTCCCAGAACCCGGGAGAGTCCTCGGCCATCAGTTCGATGCCGTTGACCCACTTGGCACTCTTCCAGCCATAGAGGCTGGGGACGATGAGGCGCAGGGGCCAGCCGTGGCTCTTGCCCAGCGGCTGCCCTCCCTGCCTGTGGGCCAGGAACCCCTCTTCCAGTGCCAGGTCGAGAGGCAGGTTGGTAGTGTAGTTACCAAAGCAGTGGGCCATGATGAACCTGCTCTCTGACGAAACGCCCGCCAGCGACAGCAGGTCAGCCACCGCCACTCCCTCCCAGGTCTGGTCCAGCGCGCTCCACTGGGTGACGCAGTGGAAGTCGGCGTCCAGGACCTGCCACGGAAGCTCGGTGAATGCCTCCCAGTCGAGGCTGATTTCCTTCTCCACGAGCCCGAAAACCCGGAACTGCCAGGCGTTGATGTCGACGGTTGGTTCGGGGCCGTAGGTGAGCACCGGGAACTTGGTGGTGACGAACTGGCCGGGGGGCACACGTTCGCCGTAGCCCTGATCGGGGGCGGTCTTCACTTGGTCAGGACGCTTCAAGTCCCACCTCACGTTTGGGTATAGTTCGGAAAGCAAGAGAAAAGATTCTTCAGGGTGTTACGTGTGCCCTTCCCGGGGTGTCATCGCCTATGGTGCCGATTACGGCTCGCGTTTCCACACCTCGCGACCCCAGGGCGTCCAGCAGCGCGGCCAGCTTTTCAGAGGGCACTGATATAAGGAGGCCACCGGAAGTCTGCGCGTCGCAGAGCAACAGCCGCTCGTTTTCGCTGACGGCGTCATCCCACTCGACATAATCCTCGACGCCGGCCTGGTTTCTGTGGGTGCCGCCGGGGGCGACTCCCTGTTCCAGCAGCTCATCGACACCGGGCAGCACCGGGGCCTTCGATACACTGATCTCGGCGCTCACTCGACTGGCCCGCAGCATCCCCGTCAGGTGGCCCATCAGACCGAACCCTGTGACGTCGGTGCAGGCGTTGACGCCCACTTCCATCATGGCCTCAGAGGCGGCGCGGTTGAGCGTTGCCATTGTCTCCACGGCCGTTTCCACCGAGCCCGGAGGCGCGACACCGGCCTTGCAGCCCGTGGTTACTATGCCGGTGCCCAGTGGCTTGGTGAGCACCAGGGCGTCGCCGGGTCGTGCACCGGCGTTGGTTACCTGGCGCCCGGGCTGGACCAGGCCGACAACCGACAGACCGTACTTGGGTTCGTTGTCATCGACGGTGTGACCGCCGACGATCAGGCAGTTGGCTTCGGCGGCCTTATCGTAGCCGCCGCGAAGTACGTCGCCCAGCATCTCGACGGCCAGAGCGGCAGGAAAGCCCACCACATTCAGCGCTACCAGCGGACGCCCGCCCATGGCGTAGACGTCGCTGAGGGAGTTGGCGGCTGCGACCAGGCCGAACTCGTATGGGGTTCGTCGGTGATGGGCGTGAAGAAGTCGACCGTCATACCAGGCCGGTGCTGTCGTCCAGCCGGTAGACGGCGGCATCGTCGCCTGTGGACGATCCAACCAGCAGGTCGGGGTGTTCCACCATGGGCAGCTTGCTTAGGACCTGTACCAGGTCCTTCTGGCTCAGCTTGGCCGCTCAACCGGCGCAGTGGGAAAGCTCGGTCAGGCGAACCGGTGCGTTTACCATTGGAAAACCCCTCGAGATCGAAATATTCCGGACATTATAGCGCCGGACATTATAGCGCGGGAAGGAACCGGCTTGGCCGATGGCCCATGATGATCAGGGCAATCCCGTCTTGAAGGCTGGAATCTCATTTTGCTTTCATTTGCTCCTTGCCAAGCCTGGCGCCCCTTCTGTAACATTAGTTCTATGTTTATGACGGATGGCAAACAGAACCCGGCTGACATCCCAGTGGGTCTCTTTAACCAGCGGCCAGCCCGGAATCTGTCACGCATGACGGGAAAATGAAAAATCAGCCCCTGTAAGCCGGCAATGTCGGCTCATCCGACCCAACCTGCTGAGTTGCTGAATTCAAGGCGCTACCGCCCTGCTTGATGATACATGAGGTGGCTCTACATTGCCTGAGGTGATAAAGTGGCCGAATCCTGTTTGACCGGCAAAGGATTGCTAAATGCCGGGTTTCATTGAAAATTACAGAAGTGTAGTGCACTCGCCGGAACGGCGGCAGGTGCTCCGACTTGCAATGATCGGGCGGGCCAGTTGTGCTGGTGGGTCCCGCTCTTCCAGCTGCCGGTGACGCTGGCGCTGCCGAGCATCGCCAGGGACTTCGGGTACGGCGTCGGCGACGCGGCGTGGATCGTAATCGCCAACCTGCTGGTCCTGGGAAGCACCGTCTTCCTGGGGGCCAGGCTGGGCGACCGCTTCGGCCATCCCAGGGTGTTCTTCCTCGGGACAATTATCATCACCCTCGGCGCGGTGGGGATCGTTGCCGCCCAGGACCTCACTCAAGTAATTGTGCTGAGAGGCCTTCAAGGCTTTGGTGCGGGGCTGATACACGGCAACGGCAACGCCATGCTGGCCTTTGCCTTCCCCCAGGAGGAGAGGGGCAGAGCCTACGCCTTCCCCATCACCGGTTCCCGAATCGGCACTTTCATCGGCGTAGCCTTCTTTGGAATCCTTCTCCAGTTTGCCAACTGGGACTCCTTCGCCGGATGGCGCTGGTGTTCCTGACCATGCTGCCCATCGGCCTGATAGTAATCAAGTCGTGCCTGCCGGTGGTACGCCGCAACGACGAGTCCATCGTCGACAAGGGATACCCGATCGACTACATCGGCGCCATACTGCTGGTGGCGGTTTCGGCGACTTTCATACTGTCCGGCAGCCATCTCCACGGCGGAGAGGAGTCGTACACTTCCGGAGACGCGCTCTCGTACCACCTGCCGATGCACGGGCTGACCATCGCGCTGCTGGTGGTGTTCATCTTCGTGGAGCGGCGGGTGGCGCATCCCTTCGTGGAGTTCCAGCATTTCCGCCACAAGTACTTCACGCTGGCGATCATCTCCAACGTGATGTTCCACCTCTCGATGATGGCGACCATGATCCTGGTGCCAATAATGATCGAAGAGGGTTGGGTAAGTCGCCCATCTTCGTTACGTACGTGCTCCTGCCGCACCAGTCCTTCGGCATCTGGTTGCCGCGATCGCGGGGTTCATCCACGACAAGTTCAACCCGCGACTGCTGCGGACAGCGTGCATGCTGTCCATTGCGTCGGGCTTCGTGCTGCTGGCCCTGTTCGCCGGGACGATCTCTATCTGGTTGCTGCCGCTCCTGTTGTTCCCGATTTCCGTGGGTACCAACATCTTCAACACGGTGAATAACGCCACGGTGATGAGCACATTGCCCACCGAGAATCGTGGCTTTGCCTCAGGGGTGCTGGAGACCACCCGCGACATGGGACACGCCACAGGAGCGACCATATCCTCGTTCATCATGGCCCTGATCGTACCCGCGAGCATCGGGCTGATGCTAACGGGCGAGGCCCAGCGGCTGCACCTGGAGGGCTTCCAGATTTCGGCGTTGACCGTGGTGGGAATCATGATCGCCGGCGCGATCATCGCGGCCTTCCACCGCCCGTACAGGCCGCCGGCCGCCCCTTCCGGAGGGGAACAGCAGGCCCGGGCCGGAGCCGCGGCGGACTGATCTCTCGGGCAATTCGGTAACGAATAAAGGGGCGCACAACCGTGCGCCCCTGCGATTTTTCCCCGAAGGAATGCCCTCACCCTCTCCCTGCGGGAGGGGAAAGAGGATGGAGGGCTAGATGTTCAGCATGACGAAGCGCTCTGTCTCAGCCTGGTAGTAGTAGGTCTTGCCGTCCTCGATCTTTACGCCGACCAGAGAGTAGGAGATGTGTGATTCGGCGTAATGCTCCAGGATGCGGACATTCTGCCATACTTCATCGCCCATGGTGGCCATCACCGCTTCGAGGTCCAACTGTGCCTTTTCCTTTTCCATTGGCATGTCTGTCTCCGTTCTGGATGGATTCACCTTCCGAACTTCGACAGACTCGGCCCCTCGACAGGCTTAGGACGGACCGAAGATGAACGGACGGCGCGCCGCGATAGGTCACCGCTCATCCTGAGCTTGTCGAAGGATGAGCGGTGCTCCCAAGTGTTGTCTAACCCTCCCGCACGTACTTGTCGATGGCGTCGGGGACGCCGGCCAGGTAAATGTCGCCGCGGGAGTCGATCCAGCTTCCGTGGCCGGAGCCGCGGCAGTCGAAGCGGGCCAGCACGTTGCCGGAAGGATCGAGGATGCTGATGCGGGCAGAGCCGCCGTTCACCGTGCCCTCGCTGACCAGGAAGTTGCCCTCGGGGTCGCGGGAGATGTCCATGGGGCGCTGGATGTCGTTCCAGAACTCGATGAACTCGCCGTTCAGCGTGAAGAGCTGGATGCGATGGTTCTCCCGGTCGCAGACGATGATGTGGTCGCCGTCGATGATCAGGCTATGGGGCAGGTGGAAATGGTTGGCCTCGACCTTACCCGGCTCGCCCCACGACTGGATCAGCTCGCCCTCTGAGGTGAAGCGGTGGACGCGGGAATTGCGGTAGCCGTCGGCGACGTACAGCTCGCCGGAGGGCGAGGGCACCAGCTCGGCGGGGTAGTTGAAGGGCCCGGCGGCGCGGGGCACGAGGTCGCCCGCGACCTCGCAGCCGGTGTCGGAATGGCGCCCGTGGCGGCCCAGCATCTGGACCGGCTTGCCGTCGAGGGTGTAGACGAGGCAGGTGGAGGCGTCGCGGTCGGTGACATAAACGACGTCGTCTCACATTGTAAAGCCGTGGGCGAAGAGGAAGGAGAGCCGTTTGGCCACCAAGAGTCCTGTGAGATTGCCGTCGCGGTGTCGAAGATGAGGACGGGCGGTTCCTTGCGCTGGAATGCGTAAACCAAGTCCTGAGAGTCGGTGGCGATGGCGCTGACCATGGCGAAGGTCTCGCCCTCGGGCAGCTTGGCCCAGTTTTCCTGGACAGAGTAGGTGTAGTGGCCGGAGCCAAGGGTGGTCATGGTTGAGCCTCCTGATGGGGGTTGGGATGGTGAGGGTATTGTACACCGATGCCCATGTAGCACGTGCCACAATTTCAGCAGCGGGCCAGCAGCATTGACCGCATACCTCACAGCCGCGCTCCTGACGACAACCCAGCGAATCCAATGGTGTGATGAAAATGGTCTGCGTTCGATCATGTACGTGGTCTGTGCATTAGATTGAGAAATAGCTAATGCGAAGCTTCTCGCAATTCATGAAGCAAGTTCACGGATAGCATTTGAGTAGTCAGAACGCACCGACACTGTCCTAGCTCGTTTGCCGGCCCGGAACTCCTCTCTGTGGCGAATCGTTAGATCAATCAGATATTTTTGGTCACGCGGTCAATATACACTTGGTCGACGATTTGCATGCTTGGTGTCGGGCGAGTGTAGATGACGTCTGCTGGAAGTAGCGTGATTCAACGTGCTGGGTAATCTGATGCAGGTGTGCTTAAGAGCAGTCTCGTGAGTAGGCTTAGAAGTCTGCGTCTTGCAATATGATTTGATTCCTGCTAAGGCCTCTGGAAGGACCCTTTGCGGCGTAAAGTAATGCCGCGGAATTTGTCTATGTCTGGAAAAGCACGATTCTGCATACTTTCTGCAATTGTTTCTCCAATCAGCAATGTCCACAATTTTGCAACCACTAGCCACTTTCTCGAATTTGGGCTAACTGAAGTGCCTCCGCAACATTTTCATCTTGGAAATCGGTGAGGGCTTGGCGTATAGATGGGAGAGCTTCTACAGTTTTTGACACCGTTTCTATGGACTTGAAAAACGCATCAAAAACATTGTTGTAACCGCAAGCAGGACAGAAATAGGCAATTCCAATGGAGGAATACCTATCAACGACGCTTGCATCTAGTCACATCTGAAATCCTGTGGCTATGACAGGCAGTAGCTGAGACCGGTATTGGTATACGCACAGCGAGTTTGGTGATCGATGGACATCGTATCTGTTACACAAAGGTGCGCGCTATTGTTCTGTCGAGAGTTGAACCTACGAGCATCGCGCTGAAGGGCTGTTCCGACTGTTTTCTGGACGTGGGCAATAGCTAGCGATCTGTGGTATTCCAATTGCTCAGGAGTATTCCATTTTGTGCAATCTGCCTCAAATCGACATAGCGGACAGAAAACGACTTCTTCGCGAATTATATTTCTCCAATCTTCGAATAATAACTTGAAACGTGCCCCGCATTCATTAGAAGGACAGCACCGGTCAACGTAGTCGTTATCGTCAAGCTCTATCTGCACAGGAATGCTAATGGGATTTTCCAATTTGCGTAGTTCCCGACGTAAATTATTGAACATGAAACTCCTAGACGCCCCATAAATCGCTTGCTCTCTAGTTACCATAATAGATGCGAGCATAAGAGCGCAAGAGGTACTTGACGGCAAACCATTGCAAAGTTAGAGACCCGCCCAAGTAATGCGCAGTGGGAATGCTGCGATTAAGCTCTAGTGATTTCCAGCGAGTGAAATTTAGGGTATTGGAAGCTTTCCTCAGTACCGCACGGTGTCCTAGGACTGGCGGAACATGCCCAGCAGCGGCGAACGGTGCCGATGATGTCGCGGTCTATGTCGGCGACGGTGGGCCTATGAGGGCGGCGCGGACTCTCACGTGGTCAGTTGCATCTGTGGCATGCTCGATCATCAGATGGGGACTTCCCTTACATCGCCGGGCCCTATGTCGTCTAGGGCTGCCGTGATTAATTCGACGTAGTGCTGCAATATGGGCCATTTGTTTTCGCCGACCGCAACTACGGCTATGCGCCTTCCCATCATATTCTGCTGATAGGGCATGCTCTGGTCAGTGGTTATCAGCACCTCGTATCCCGCTTCCTCGGCCATCTGAAGGAGGAAGGCGCCATTCCTCAGTTGTGCCCATCCTCGCTCCCTGGCTGTATCCACCTGATGCTCCGTGAGGAAGCGCCTCAGAGGACTCGGCGTGCAGTTGCCAAGCAGTATTCGCATACTTGACGTGGGGTAGGTGTTCTTCCAAGTCCGCTATCAGGTAATCAATTACGGCTCTGACCTGCCATTCCTCAACTCCCTCGAACCAGTCCAGGAACTCGGCAACTGTGGCTCCCTCTTCCAAGTTGCCGAGTAGGGCAGAAAGAGGGACACGGGTGCCAGTGAAAACCCAAGCCCCGCTCATCTTTTCCGGGTCGCTCTCGATGGATGGGCACTTGCTCCAATCGATCATGGCATCATCGCCTACTCATGAATGTGAGTGTATTGTAGCAGTGGGCACCCTCAACGTGCGTTGACGGTGCCCACTTTACTGCGAATGCCTACCAGCGACCTAATACCGCACGGTGTCCCAGGACTGGGGGAACATGCCGAGGAGGGGGGAGACGGTGCCTATTATTTCTCGGTCTATGTCGGCTATGGTGGGGCGGCCGCACATGCCCATGGTGGCGTCGAGTTCATCGCGGAGCATTTCGAGGACGGAGGTGAGGCCGTCTTCGCCGTCCACGGCGAGACCCCAGAAGAGGGGGCGGCCGATGAGGACGGCGCGGGCGCCGAGGGCGAGGGCCTTGACGATGTCGGTGCCGCGGCGGATGCCACCGTCCATGTAGACCTCGATGTCGCCGTTGGCGGCCTCGACGACCTCGGGCAGGACCTCGATGGTGGTGAAGGTGGTGTCGAGGTAGCGGGTGCCGTGGTTGGAGACGATGACGGCCTTGGCCCCGTTGTCGGCGGCGTGGCGTCCGTCCTCGCCGACCATGACGCCCTTGATGACCAAGGGCAGGCTCTGGGCGGCGGCCAGCCAGTCGACATCGGCCCAGGTGGCGCCGGTGTCGCGGATGTCCATGACACCGGCGGGGGCGTCGGCGGCGAAGCGCCAAGAGTGCTCGGACAGCTCTATCTTGTCGTAGTTGGGCGAAGACGCGCCGACATAATCGTTGCGGATGTTGCGCTCGCGCTTGGGCTTGATCTTGGCGTCGACGGTGATGCAGAGAGCGGAGTAGCCGGCCTCGGCGGCGCGGGCGGCCATCTCGAGGGTGAGGCCACGGTCCTTGAAGAAGTACTGCTGGAACCACAGCGGCCCTGAGGCGGCGCCGGCGACGTCCTCCATGGTGCGGGCGGCGTGAGAGCTGACGACCATCACCGTGTCGGCCCTCCCGGCGGCGCGGGCGGTGGCCAGCTCGGCGTCGGGGTGGGCGGCCTCGTGGTTGCCGGCGGGGTCAAGCATCACGGGGAAGCTTATGCGCTGGCCGAGCACGGTGGTGCTGATATCACGCTGGCTGATGTCGGTCAGCATCTTGGGCCGCAGCTGGATGCTGTCCAGCACAGCGCGGGTGCGCCGGAGGGTGATCTCGTCGGTGGCCGCGCCGGCGATGAAATCGTAGTGTCCCTGCTCCAGCTTCTCGCGGGCGATGGCTTCGTATTCAAAGATGTTGACGGGGTCGTTGGCCATGGTAGTACCTCCTGCGCTCGAAGCGCATGGGGAGTCTACGGCGGGGCGCTTTGCGGCGTCAAATGGGCCTAGACGTGGCCATCTTTTCGCAGTTGTTCGGCAACCTTCCGTGTCGCCAATGAAAACTCCACTGATCCAACTGTGTAAGATGATATTAACGCCTGTCGTCGGAAATTGGACGACTGGGCAAATCGTCCACAAATTTAAGTATCCACTGTTGTCGATACCACATCATATCCCACTTGTTAAGACCCAAATCGTCGATAGTGTCTTCTGCTCTGCTTTTTGCAGTTCCTGAAATCTCATCCCTGCTTACTATTTCCCCAGTAGCAGTGTCAAAGTCGAAATACTGGTCCGGGCGTTCCGCAACATCGGCGGCACAGGGGTCGACGTACCCTGAATCCTGCCACTTGTCCCTTTTGTAGTCAGAGTTACACCGCTTGCAACTAAAGATCCAGTTAGACCACGCGTAAGTCAATTCCGGAAAGCGGCTCCGGGGACGGAAGTGGTCAACGGTAGGCGCCAACCCTCCAACCTCAGCATCTTCATCACATTGCCGTTCGCAATACCAGCAGATATTGCTACTTTGACTTCCCAGTGCTGGTCGGAACAGCGACCATAAAAAATCAGATGGTCGCTCTCCTACTTTGTTCTGAAAGTAGTCGATCCATCCTGGGGTAAATTGCTGGGAATACTTGGCAACTCCGTCTGGTTCAGGCCCCCGGTCAATCCAGCGCAAATTGGCTAACCTCCGTCCTGCGACAAGTCGGTCTGTCGGGAAAGCAAGAAGCGCTGCATCAAGTCTGAGTAACGTTCACGCTGAGCTTCTATTGGGCCACCCTTGGAGATCAAGGATTCACTTACCTGGCGACGCAGCGTGTTCAGTTCCGATTCTTCATCCGCGGTCAGGGTCTCTTTTCTCCGTAGTTGCCGCAAGCGGTCTGACCGTTCAATAGTGATGAGGTCGGTGGGCTCGTCCACCCCCATCATCGTCCTGAGGATTTCGTCGGCAGTCTAGCCGATGATGTCCTCGTCGTTTATGCTGTGGGAAATACGCCCTTCAGCGTCGCGTCGCAATAGATGCACCTGGCCGGCCTTCAGACCAGCGACGACGAAGGGCGAATGAGTGGTGGCGAAAATCTGCAGGCCGGGGAAATGCTCAAGCAGGGCGGGGATGACGCGGCGTTGCCAAGTGGGATGCAAGTGGTTCTCGATCTCGTCGATGAGGAGGATGGCGGGTTTCTGTTCCCAGCCCTCTCGCATTTCATAACGACGGGCTATGTGCAGAGCCAATGCCAAGACCCACAACAGGGTGCCTTGCGTGCCAGAACTCAAAGCACCCGCGTAGAGAGGTTCGCCTAAGATGTTGTCAGTGGTTACAATTCCCATGTCAAGGTGAACGATCCGCTCCGGGCTGGAGTTATTGTCGTCCCACCCAATTTCAATGAAAGGATGCGGAACGTCGCCGTATATGACTTCACTGCAAATCCTCTTGACGCAAGAATATGCCATCCTTATTACTTTAAGGAATTGTTCGCTCCTATGCTCGTAACTGGCCTCCCAGTGCCGGGCGTCCTCTAGTGCCTGTTCCACACGGTTGCCATAAAAAATGCTCTTGGAATCTATATGCTCAGGATCTGTGTAAATGGGGGAATTCCCTGTATTTCCGTAGTATAGGTGGGGGTTATACAGTTCCGACTCATGCAGATTAAAGTCATAGACGCCAAACGCCCCACTTCTGTCAATTGTTTGATGAGAAATGCCGAGAGGTGGAAGATTAATCCGGATTGCGGGAAGATAAAAGGCTGGCGGCTGCAATTCCCGTGCCGCAGGGAAAACATTGGGGTTTTTCATTGCCCAATCATGGCTAACGGCTATACTAGCCCCGGATTTCAGGTGGTTCAGAAAAACCTCCTCTTCAGTGTCTTCGTATTCGCCGTGTTCATAAACTGCTTTGGAAAGGCAGACATCTATCGCCCGCAGAATAGTGCTCTTGCCGGACGAGTTGGGCCCGATGAATAGATTCACATGGTCATCGCACTCAACATAGCCGATTGGCAACGGTGGTACACCCTTGAAATGAAGGCCCCTTATTGGCATGTAAGTGCCTCTCCAATACAGGCTTTTCCAGTTCTGTTAGCATAGGCCAACGTAGATGATGTGGCAATGAAACCGCCTGAAGTACCGGAGGTTAATCAATGACCGACTACCAGGTTTTCGAGCTGGGGAACCTAATGCTGCAGGGTGGGGCTACGCTGCGGGGGGCCTGGATTGCCTACAAGACATACGGGACGCTGAACGCGGCGAGGGACAACGCGATCGTGTTCCCGACGTTCTTTGGCGGGCAACACTACGCCAATGAGGCAATCATCGGGCCGGGGCAGGCGCTGGACCCGGAGAGGTACTTCATCATCGTGCCCAATATGATGGGGAACGGGCTGTCGTCGTCGCCGTCGAACACGCCGATGCCCTACGACCGGGCGCGGTTCCCGTGGGTGTCGTTGTACGACAACGTCAGCAGCCAGCACCGGCTGGTGGCCGAGTTGTTCGGCATCGAGCGCATCGCCATGGTGGTGGGCTGGTCTATGGGCGCGCAGCAGACCTACCAGTGGGGGGCGCTGTACCCGGACATGGTGGAGCGCATCGCGCCCATCTGCGGGTCGGCGCGGACCTCGCGGCACAACTTCGTGTTCCTGGAGGGCGTGAAGGCGGCTCTGACGGCCGACGACGCCTGGGCCAACGGCTTCTACGATTCGCCGCCGTACAAGGGGCTGCGGGCCATGGGCCGGGTCTACGCCGGGTGGGCGGTGTCGCAGGCGTTCTACAGGGAGGAGGTCTACCTGGATATCGGGTACTCGTCGCTGGAAGATACTGGTCGCTTTGGGAGGGCCGG
>CASHTH010003101.1:0-17011 GCA_030341885.1 Geodia barretti
TACCTCCACTATAGCTGTAGAATGCAGCGGAAATATTACGTAAAACGAGTGTTTTGAATATTGCTTGGTTTTCTCCCCCAACAAGATGCTGCCGAGTGGATTAGTAGAACTATCATCAGCTGATGATGTACTGTACGTCAGAGACGCTCTGCTACCTGGACGATCTGACGCCGAGGCAACCTACGCCTTCACCAAGTAACCACACCCATTACATCATTCTAGTAAAACATTACATCATCTCTTTTTAGGCACATTGGGGACAGTCTGGGCTCCATGGCAACACAGATCAACTTTTTCATTCACAATTTGGCACAACTTAAATTCTCGTCTCCTCAAGCTCCGCCCACTCTACTGACCTTTGTACCTCAGGTACATTGTTTGTTACCATGGTGATCTAGTGTTGTCGTGGTGATGTTGTGTTTGCCCCGCCCACCCCAGGCATATAGTATAGAGACAGATGGACGGATATCGTGTGCGGTGATTGTGGCATACTACATGAAATACTATCCAGATGCACATGCGGTAAGTGTGCAACTTTGGACACACACAAACGGCAAGCGAAATTGAATATTACAGTGGAACCTCTCTAATAAAGACACCAATGGAGCAGAAGAAAGTACCCACATATTAACGAGATGTCATTTGCATGCAAGAACTGTTCTTACTCTCTATTCTCGTTCTATTTCTGAAGGTGTACCAAATTCAAGTAACTAGACCCCAGGTTAGCATGACGATGCTCTTCCGTCGCTACCGTGAGTTTGACGAGCTCCATTGTCGACTCACCCTCTGTTTCCCTGGCGACGAACTACCGGGTTTTCCCGGGAAAACCTATATACCCGGGAAATCGAGAGCTCGTGAGACAGTTGAAAGACGATTGAGTGAATTGAACAAATACATCTCATTGCTTCTGCGGATGGAGGCTCGCATTTCCGAGGTGGGTTTCAGGACGTCCTGAACTGAGTATGTGCCTTTTCAGGACGTCCTGAACTGAGTATATGCCTTTTCAGGACGTCCTGAACTGAGTATATGCCTTTTTCAGGACGTCCTGAACTAATGACAAACCACTTCACAATGTAAACCAGAACGGGATAAAATATTTCTTAATCTTTTCCTTGCAGTCGGACGTTGTCTACACGTTCTTCCATTGCCTCATAAGAGATGAACAAGAGAAGACGAGAATGGAAGAAGGTGAGCAGTCTCGTTCCCATTCCCCCATTTCCCGTTCCACCTTTGACCTCTCTCAGAGAGTGGGAACGAGGGTGGAGCAGTGGCGGGAAAGGTCAAAGTTCACTTAATGTACGACAGAAAGAGGGAGTCATTGTCAGTGATGATCCGGCATGTCACTGATCTGGTGAGTTTGAAGAGATCTTGTATATACAATTACTCTGGATCTTCCATCCCAGGTTCCTAGGGAAGGCACCGACACTGCTGACCCCTACGTCAAAATGTACCTCAAACCCGACGTTGCCAAGACAACCAAACAGAAAACAAAGATAGCACGGCGAACCCTCCACCCAACCTACAATGAAACTGTAAGCAATGATTTGACAACCAACGTTTCTAGTCCCTTGTAAGAGCCCTTTTGAAATGTTTTGGTTCCCTGTAGACTCTGCCTCAAAAATATTTTGATTCATGGAATTTTTCTCTCATTCTCCCCAGTTCACATACAAGGTCCCCCATCAAGCTCTGTCTGAAAGGTCGCTGGAACTCTCAGTATGGGATGCCAGCATTCTTCTCAACAAACAATGCCTCGCTGTGGCAACCGTTGACCTTTCTACTCTGCAGAGCGAATTGACTAGTGGGTGTGGCCGGTGGGTGGAGCTTCACAGTCTATCCCAGGCCCCACCCACTCATTTAGAAAACACAACATGACAATTTTATAACCTGTTACTGCGCATGCGTGTGATACATCGTAAATGTTTCTAATTGAGGGAAAACTTTTTCGCGCGAAATATTGAAAACAAAATGGCGTCGTATACTCCTCCGAGGACGGTGGACGAGCCTTCGCTGGCCACGGCAAGCGGCATCCTCGTCCTCCCTCTCCACGTCACAGAGGAGGTAAGAAGTGGCGGGGTATGCTAGTCCTGTTGGTAAAGAATCCGTATTTCTCCCTAGCCCACGACACTGCCCGAGACGGGCTCATCGCTGGACCTGAGTAGTCTAAGTGGAGCCGACGAGAGTTTGGCCGACCTTCAGCCGGAGCTCGAGGAGGAGAGGGAGAGGAGAGGGGGCTGGGACGGTCTCCTTGAGGAACAGAAGGTTTCTTTGGGTCTACTCTCTCTTCAGAGGTTTGTATATATTGTGTTTACAGAAGTTGGAGTTCATGGCGTGTCTGGGTCTGGTTCCACCTGCGGTCCTGGAGGAGATACACAGACGTCAGGACATGTGCAAGTCGGAGTATGGGAACTGGTGGGACCGACTCCACTCCACCGTAAGTTAGTGGGGTAACAGGTGGGAGTAATGGGTGGAGTAATGAGTGTTTGATGGTGATTATTCTGACCTTCACTATTAATTATCGACTCTCTACTCTTTAACTTTCTTATTTTTTCACAGGATTTTTGTCTCGTTCCAAAGTCAGACTCTAGTCTTCATGCACTGCACATACTCAGCTGTACGTTTCCATGTGTGTGTCACGTGATTGTCACATGACTCTCTCGACCAATCAGGTGAAGGGGATGTTGGGGAGGGTGTGATGAGTGACTGTGGTGTGATAGGGGGAGGAGGGGGAGGTGAAGATGTCACACAAGTGACTCCGAGACCAGATGCCGGAGCATTAGTCGAACAAATCACTTACCTCACTTCCTGGCCTCAAACCACGCCCCCTGTCAGTTGACCACACCAACCACACCCATTTATTATCATTTCGTTGCTAGGAAACGGCTAATTCCGTAGAAGTAATAACTCAACCTGCTGTCCCTCAGAATATGGAGAGAAACGGTAAAAGAAAGAATTGTTTTGTTGTGAAGATTTTTAGCACCTTTTCCTAACCAGAAATGACTGCTTTTTCCAGCGAAGATACCATCCTATCTCAGTCTCTAAGAGACCATTATGCAAGTTAGCCGATAGTCGGGCAACTCTCTAAGGACACTCCTGAAATGAGGACACCTCTCTAATAAGGACACCTTTTCTTTTCCCAATAACAGTTCTTGCATGGACACCTCACTAATATAGACACTTTCTTCTGTCCCATTGGTGTCCTGATTTTCCACTCTCCTGATTCTCCACTGTCTGTCTGTGTCTGCAGGTGTTCTAACAGACGAAGACCAAATAAACGAACATGTCCAGCTACAAAACACATTGCAACACATCACAACTTACAGATGAAACCACGCCCACTTCTCAAGCCAGAAAACCACACCCACATCCACCGTTACCATGATTACTGTTGCTATGGAGTGGATGCATGATTATACAGACCACCAAATACATGGCAACATTCAACTCACGAGATATAGTTATTTTTATAATTTTGCTGAAGAAAATAAAATTATTGGTGTTATAAAACAAATGACTGATTCATGAACTGATAAAAGTGCAGTGCCGACATGTTTCTGGTGATGATGCAATATTGATGATGATGTAATGATGATGTAATGTTCTAGGATGTTCTGAGTAAGTTAGTTGAACTGTTAGAAGTGCTGCGAGTGAGGACCTTCAGGAAGTTAGCATGAGATGAGGTGCCGCCTGTTGATTTGGCTCTTCCAGAACTGTGGGAGTGGGACCTTAGGGGAGGGAGGGAGGGAGAGGGAGGGAGGAAGAAGATCAGAGAGGTTAGTTTACACATGTTGCACAAGGCAAAAAGTCTCATGTATTGTGTATGATGGGTCCACAAAACATGTTCGAAGTGAACAAATACTCTTGGGGATGAAAGAGCTTTGCCTTATACCAACTTATAACAGGCTGATTTTCACAATCAGTAGGCCTAATACAGTAAGAGGACGATTTTCTTTCCTATGTCAGCCTTAGTTGGGCCAGTATTGAGGAGAGGTTGGCCAAATACCTTCTGATTCTAGGTTCCAGAATGTGGGATTTGGAATGGAGTTCCTCGTCCGAGATGGGATGAAATCCGACCAGGTACGCCTGCAGCTCACGCACCAAGTGGTAATTGTACTTCTCCTGTTGAAAATGACTTATCTCCTCCAATTTCTGGTATACCTGGAAAAAATGGAGGGGAAATGTCATGAAATGTTGTCCTGAAAAGGTGACCTATAGGACGAGTTCCCCCCGGCAGTACATACCTGGCGTCGCTTGTGGAGGTTAACGAGTCCACCTCTGATGTAATCGGGGTTGCCGTCGGCGATGAAGGTGATATCTTTGAGAAAAACGCCGATGTACGGAACGGCAGGTATGGGAGTGATGCTCAGCTTGTCTCTGTAGTTTTTGTAGTTTGACTGAATTGAGGAGGAAATGACCGTAATTGGACAGACAGAATGGAGTGAGGTGTCATTATTCAGGGGTTTGGCAAGAACTGCTCTTGGGAAAATAAAAGGTGTCCTTATTAGACAGGTGTCCTCATTTCAGGAGTGTCCTTATTAGACAGGTGTCCTCATTTCAGGAGTGTCCTTATTAGACAGGTGTCCTCATTTCAGGAGTGTCCTTATTAGACAGGTGTCCTCATTTCAGGAGTGTCCTTATTAGACAGGTGTCCTCATTTCAGGAGTGTCCTTATTAGACAGGTGTCCTCATTTCAGGAGTGTCCTTATTAGACAGGTGTCCTCATTTCAGGAGTGTCCTTAGACAGTATACTACTAATGAAGCCACACCCACCACAGAGAAGCCACACCCACCTTGGACTCAAGTATGGTGTCCATTTGTTTGAACATCTCCATGTGGATCTTGGAAACACCATCCCAAGTACGCTGCAGCCGTCTGATTGGTGCGGAGCCGAGACCTGCCATCACAATGGACATCATCGTACTGTAGTTTCTTAGGTCCAGACAGTGCTGCGGTGGGATAGGGAGATTACTGGAGTTTACTGCAAGATTACTGACTTTGTACTGACTTTATTGAGAAAGATTACTGACTTGTTTATTGCATATGCTGAACATTACTACTGGCTAGTTATGTAGGAGATTACTGACCAAATTTACTGAGAAATACTGACTAGTTTACTGAGCAACATTACTGAAAATCGTTGGTGGTTACCTTGGCAATAAGAATAAACTTCTGGAGGGCATCAACTCGCTGATCTAGATCCTCGAATGATAATATAGTAGCTGCCACCCAGTTACCCACCTACAAATATCACCGTGGCAACAATCCAACTAGTCAAACAGGTTACTCACCTGGTTGAACCGGTAAGCGAGTCTCTCGACAGCAGTCTGGGGACGAGTGTCTATTTCAACCTGTGGAGGCCCAGTGTTAGTGACAGCTGCTTTGGTCTTCGTCTCAGACGAGGACGACAAGGAAGGAGGAGGTTTTGATTTTGGAATGAGGTGGACTTTTAGCAGCAGTTCCACTGAACTTACTCTACAGAAATGCTCTGAGAATAAAATGGAAGAGAGAAATCATATCATAATTCCTTCCATATTTCAAAGTACATAATCACACAATTTTGCAGTAATTTTTTATTCGCATTTATTGTTTTAAGCTCGGCCTCTGCCAGGCCTTTACATATCAGACAACATTTGGTAAGCGTCGGATTAAAATAGCAAAGTACCATGAGCAATGAGCGTCATTTGCCGGGCACATTCCAGAGGACATTTCAGAACATCACTCACACTGAAAGGAGAGAGATTACGACACATAATTATAAATTATGTCTTGATTGGAAGGTTTGGGGGGAAGTAATCACTATACCGTGCATTGAACAAAAAAATTCTAGCATTGTAAGCCACCATGCCCGATATTATTACTGTGGCTTTGCAATTGTGTGACTTGTAACTAACCTCAGTTGGTGCAGAACAATGTGACGTGGGATCTCTGGATCGGGAGGACAATCGCAGAATGGAACAGGGACATCTTCCTCAACCATCTGTTCGTCAATTGATTCGTACCTCATGTGACCGTTTACCAGTGCCGATGTGACCACTGCCTGAGGGGGTGGGGGTGGACCACTGTGCTTTGGTCCGTTAGTAGTCTCTTGCGGTTCATCGTCTGTTGTCGTCGGGTGTGGCAAGTGGTTGCCGGGTGTCTCAGAGGCGGGAGCGGGTGTGGCTTCACGACTGGAGTCATTGGAGGAGAGAGAGGAGGTGGAGGAGTGGGAGGGGGAGGGGGGAGGGAGGGAAGAAGGGGCTGAGCCAGCTTGGGGTACCTCACTCCATCGGACTATCTCCTCCACAGGCTGGGAGGAAGAAGGGAAAAACTTTTTGAGCAAAGTGAGCCTACTACACTTGGGAAAAGGAATGCGCGCATAGGATGAGCGCATGGGGGAAGGGATGAGTAGATACAGTAGAAGTCAAAAAAACGTTTCCAAAATCGTTCACCGTTCAACCGTTGAACGGCGTTCACCGTTCACCGTTCATCCGTTTCCGACGGAACGACGTTTCACTGTTCATCCGTTGACCGTTCATGTTCGCGGCTACGCAACCCGCGATGCGCACTAAAAGCTATCGACGAATTCACCACGGCGGAAGTCTAGCACTGAAATCGACGGCTATTTTTGGCAACTTTTGATGCCGTGGCCTTTGCCAAGGCTTAGGCTGTCGTAAAAGCGCGCCTCGCTACTTCAGGATAGCGTACGGCCGTAACTAGAAAAAGTCGGAGTGGCACACGCGCGGATAATTGTCGAACGGTCTGAACGGTGAACGGCGTTTCTCCGTTTCCGTTTTCCGTTTCTCCGTTCGCCGTTCAACGGTTGAACGGTGAACGATTTTGGAAACGTTTTTTGACTTCTACTGTACAAGCATGGGTAAAGATAGAGGGGTATGTTGGGTACAAGGTAGGAGGATGGGGAGTGTGGAGCTAGACAGACAGAAATGAGACACGCCTTACATGGGTCTCTCCACCGTTCTCTCCTCCATTCCACACGCTCCTGATATCCAGTGCTGTTCTCAGCGTCTCCACGTGGAACCGGACCGTGCCGCCGTCCCGCAGCCCCAGAACTAACGAACAGGGATCTTCCTCGATTGACAGGCTCATAACCTGTTCCAGAGGATAGCTAGACACCAGCTCCTGTTAACAAGTTGGGGTGTGTCCTGAACAGTTACCATGGAAACAGGACACCCTTACTTTCGTCTTGTCATCAAGGAAGACGATTTTCTTGGAGGATAGTCCGAGGATTTGTTTGACCTCTTTCTTGAACCTTGCACCCTGCGGTACCTTCACAGGGTACAGAGTGCACTCGTAGCCGGGCAACGCCTAGGGGGAAACGGAGTGAAGAGAGCAGTTCGATTTTTTTCACACGTATTTAGAATAGAATAGCATGAGGCCAGTGGCCGTACAATTTGGCAGAGGTCCCACTTCGCTTTACAATAATTGGCAAAAAAAGCTTTTAAAATATTTTTTTCAATGACGTGATCCAATATCGGCATCACAGAGTCATCAACACTCAATATTTATCCAGGAACCCCTGATAAGATAACAAGTTTTGGTTACCTGGCAATGCTCGATGAAAAGATGTTTGGCATTCCTCTCTGACAGGCCGTCCATTTCCTGCAGAAGAACCTTCACTCTCTTCATGAGTGGTTTGGTCTTGGAGTAGCCCACGGGGAGAGAGGACTTGATGCGACCCGTGAAACTCTTCTTCGCTCTCGACGGCATCCGGTGGAGGCTCCCCGTGTTACTACGGAGACGGTGTCGTCCGGTGGTCAAGACAGTCTCGGAGACACTCTGTAGGATAATGAGAGAATATGGTGTGCAGTGAAACTTGAGAGTGTTGTCCATATTAGTGAGGTGTCCTTATTTTAGGGGTTGCAAGAACTGTTCAAAAGGTGTTCTTATTAGAGAGGGGGTCCAGTGTATTTTAAGTTGCTATGGTGACGGACTCTGACCTCAATGTGAAGCTGTAAGGCGGTGAGATAAATAGCTTCTTCCAGTGCCACTGGCAGAAGACCTGTCACTACCACTTTCTTCAACTAAAGAGAAAAGAGAGGGCAGGGGTGGAATTGGTTTAACACTGAATAGTGGACCAATTGGAGACGTGTCGATATACTAGTATTGGGCAGAACAAAGTGTCCTTTATAGAGAGGTTATGTTCATTGTTACCAGGGAGTAGAGGTTATTATGGTGGGCAGGGAGTCGCTCTAGCAACCTTCGCGACCTCAGAGTGCTGGTCTTCGGTCTATTCACGTCCTGCTGCAGCGACCGTAACCTAGGAGGCGGCATCGTTTTGAATCAGGATGTCCTGAAATGAAGGTGTCCTACAAAACTAACCTGTGATAGTGTGTGGTGTAGGGACCTCGAGCCAGCTTCAGTCTGACAATTATTTCAGTTACCTCGTTCTGACAGAGGAGGGAAAAATAAATATTTTCGGGCATTTTGCACAAAATGTCTGTAGAAATTTTTCTTATGATTCACACAAAAGTTTCTTGGGTGAACATTTCTCACTGCATTACTCACAGAGAGCTGGGCGTGGTTTAGGAAGTCGTCAGGGTAATCCTCCAGCCAGCGACCTATGACCTTTAGCGTCGCCACTTGATGAGCTGGCATGCAGTCCACGTGGGCAAACGACGGGACCGAATGCTTCTCCGTGGCAACAGACCAGTCAAACGGGTTTTGAGAACAGGGTGTGGCGAGTCGGTGGCGAAGAAGACGGACTAGGATGAGAGGGTGCACAAAAGTTTGGTAGCATGTGAGGAAAAATGTCGTGATCTGGTGTTTGGTTGCCCGGTGACCGAGGTCGTTGCCGTGGGAACGGGGGCCACTTTTGAGTGAGAAACCGCCCCAGAGATGAGACATTGACTCCGTCAGGAACTCCACACACTTCTCTATTGTCGCCCCTCTTTAGGGAAAAATAGATAATGGAGATTGAAAATAGGGTGGCCTAAACTTTTCGTACTTTTAGCAAGCAAGTGGAGGGAAAGACAGGCCAACCAACCATCCTGATTACCTTGACTATAGCTGGAGTTTGCAGTGAAATAAGCAGGTATAGGCCTAAACTTTGTACTTATGGGAAATGAAAGGCACCAATACTCCTTAATTCTTTTGGCCCTATAGCTGGAGTGTCAACCTTTCTCTTTTCCAATTCCCTCTCCAACTCCCTCAAACCTGGCGTAAGAGTGTCCGTCACTCTCGTCCGTACTGAGTACCACCGAATCCACCTCCTGACAACAGTCATACTCGCTAAACAGGTTTGTCGACCTCAGGTCCAGTTCTCCCAGATACACCAGTCCTCTCGCCGCATGGTAGCGTTGTCGAGCGCTGCTGCCTAGGAGATCTCGTAGCTTAGCAACCATCCCTGCTTCCTTTAGCTGAGCAACGAAATATTAGTAACAAGTTGGGAAATGATGCAACCTATTTCTGTTCCATACCATTTCATGGCTGTCCACATTCTGCGCCACATTGGCGAGTGTTATTGCAGCGTGAGTTGCGTTGTCTTTGTTACCGTCACCCAGGCAACTGCAGAGGAGGGTGACGGCATGCGATTTAGCGAGTCCTCGCTGCATTTTTCTGTGGGCGCTGGAAACGGACAACATCTTCAGGACTATGGCTCTTGCTTCCAGAACAGAAATGGATGGGCCTTTTAGAGTGGGGCTGTGGGAGGAGGAAAAGGGTTAATCTGATATTATGAGACCTAAACACAGAAATAAAAGGGTTACTTTTTTTTTTCCTGAAAATGGGAAACAAAATATGCTTTACCAAAATGTTGAACCCCAATGGGGACCAAAATTAGGATCCCTGCAATATACATACAGTAGAAGTGAAAGTGCTGTATGAGTCTCGAGACCACAACCCGAGTTCCCATAAGTCATTTATATAGAACGATAGGACGCGTTTTATTGTGACTCTGTAGCAGTCGTCGACCTCTAGCGAGAGAATTACGACTGCGTAGCCTACGCACGTGCGCACTCGCTGGCTTCTTGTGCGAGTTCTCTGTTCTCCTCGTGCTGTATGAGTCTCTCGACCACACCCCGAGTTCCCATAAGTCATGTATAGAACGATAGGATGCACTTTATGTGTTTTATTGTAACTCTGTAGCAGTCGTCGACCTCTAGCGAGAGAAATACGACTTGCGTAGCCTACGCACGTGCGCACTCGCTGGCTTCTTGTGCGAGTTCTCTGTTCTCCTCGTGCTGTATGAGTCTCTCGACCACACCCCGAGTTCCCATAAGTCATGTATAGAACGATAGGATGCACTTTATGTGTTTTATTGTAACTCTGTAGCAGTCGTCGACCTCTAGCGAGAGAAATACGACTGCGTAGCCTACGCACGTGCGCACTCGCTGGCTTCTCGCGGATAATTGTCGAACGGAGAAACAGAAAACGGAAACGGAGAAACACCGTTCAGCCGTTCACCGTTCAGACCGTTCGACAATTATCCGCGCGTGTGCCACTCCCACTTTTTCTAGTTACGGCTGTACGCTATCGAAGTAGCGAGGCGCGCTTTTACGACAGCCTAAGCCTTGGCAAAGGCCACGGCATCAAAAGTTGGCAAAAATAACCGTCGATTTCGGTGCTAGACTTCCGCCATGGTGAATTCGTCGATAGCTTTTAGCGCGCATCGCGGGTTGCACGAACATGAACGGTCAACGGATGAACGGTGAAACGTCGTTCAACGGTTGAACGGTGAACGATTTTGGAAACGTTTTTTTGACTTCTACTGTACCTCACAATACTCCTGGTGTCTGCAACATCGTTGGCAAGGAAATTAGGGGGGTTGGGGGGTTTTGTTGCCGATGGCGACGGGGGCCCCCCGGGAGGCAGTGGAATATCTAGATGGTTGCCCCCAGCACCAACTCCGCTGTTTGGTCGTGACTCACCACTCACATTCACCTACAAAGAGAGGGGAGAATCGAGACCTCTCAATTAACCTCAGGAAATATGTCCTGCGAGCAACTTTGACATGCACTGAAAAAGACTGATGTTGGAACCTGAGTTCGGTACCTGATTATCAGAACCAGACGGAGTGGTCCGAGACAAGTGTCTGGATCCTATTCCACTGTCGGAATCATAACCGGACATCTCATAGGGTTCAAGGTACATGAGGAGGGGTTCGGAGGGCACGCGGATGATCTTCTGAAGGTGGTCACTGTCATCTTCACAGATCAGGAGACTGTTGAGGAGAGAGAGACAGGTTGCCTGGAGGTGGAGGAGAGAAAAGTGAGTTGAGCATAAGTTTAAACACGTGTATAAGACGTACGTAATATGGAGCTCATCTCAAGGATACCCCTAACACTGGGAACTTTCACCCATGAACAGTTCTTGCATGCAACCCCTGAAATAAGGGCACCTCACTACGTTCTTCTGTAGCCAGCAAAAAATTTCTTGCCACTACAAAAAAATTCCCATTCCATACCGGAATGGGGTCTCTGGTATGGAGTAATTTGATAACGAGGTCCAGGAATCCAGATCCAAGAGCAGTCTTCTTCCCCTCTGGCCCGCCGGACTCAAATATGTTGGTGAGGAGTGTTGCTATGTAGTTGAGCGCTACGGGAGACGTGACTGGAGACTTGGCCAACATGGCAACCCTATATGACGAGGGAGAAAAGATACAAGCATATTTCAGGACACCACCGAGACAGACGTTTCCATATTACAGGACGTCCTGAAATGAATATGGGACAGCCTAAATGTACACACTGTATTACTCACTTGTCCATGAATTTGGGCAGACAGAGGTACGAGACAAGCGTCTCCAGACACTCCCTGTTCCTCGAGACACACACCATCAGCTTCAGAGCCTTCGTCGCTGGCTCAAGGTCACCCGCTGTTATTTCCATAGCAATGTCGTCGCTACCGGCAACCGAGAGCTGCGGGGTGTTGGGTCGAATCGAGAGCTGGTGTAACAGGTCAAAGTTCAGCTGGCCCAGGTTTGCGCTGGTTGGAATGGAATCGGAACCAGACAACATGCGGATGTTTGGAACGGGGGAAGACTTTCCATCTGTGCTTGAAACTTTTCTTTGGTGGGGGGCCGCCCTCTGGGGAAATTTATCGGACCCCCCAATTGAAGGGGGACGACTGCTTTCTCTGAATAACTCGTCGACGAATGGGGGATTGCGTCGCCGTGACAACCTTCTGATCACACCCCCGGGACCATCGATGACATCATGCCTCCTCCGGGGTAACTTACTCCGAAGTGATCCCCCGAGTTGGAGTCTCTCCTCCAGACAGGGGGCACCCACGGGGGCCGAATATTCCCTTGAGAATGCGGGGGACTTGGGGGCCAGCATCAGTGGAGATAATCGGTCGTAATCTGGACTTTCTACTCGGCTGTTCAGCTGCCTGTTTCCATAGCAACACATCTTACATCAAATTAGTATGTGAAGCCATGCATACAGTGTGTTGTATTATATATAGTTTCAACTGGCAAGAAAGTAGTCAGACACCAATGGAAGTGTCAATATTAGTGAACTGTCCTTCTATTTAAAAGGACCAAACGTTTTAGGAACCAGGTAAATGTACCTGGAAGCGGAATGGATTGTGGACAGGATCTCATCGAAAATGGCTTCAGTCTCAGACACCGTCTTCAGGTCAGGCAGAGGACTGGATGGGGCCTCGTATCTGACAAACGAAAGGAGAGGGAGATATACAGACGAAATTATCAACAGCAGATGAAATTAAAACGAAGGGGAAAAGGAGAGGGTTAGAACATCTTCTCAATTGATGTTGTTAGAAGAGAAAAGATGAAAATAATAAATTGAGCTCACCTCTCGGCAAAGGTAACAGGGAGAGACATTCTGACAAGTTCTCTCCTTCTCCCCCTCCCCCCTCCCCCCTCCACTCTCCACAAGTCTTCTTCCAACATGTCGAAAGCTTCGCTCATCTTCTTCATCATCTCTCCCTCACCTGCCTTTACCACAGTCCCTGGGTGGGACGACAGATTATGCATCAAATTTTCGGTGATGACACAAAATGTGACATTATTCTGCTCTCCAACATTGTAACACGTTTCTGTTGCATGCGTTTTTTCAGCTTCTGGCAAATGATGTACTACATGTAAGGGCGCACGCCTACTAATTCGAAAAAATTAAAATGAACCTGATATAAGGTGACATAAGGCAGAGCTCAAAAAAAATCGAAATTTTTCCTGACCCTCCCAACATAAACTCTTTAAAAGCTGCCGTACGCCTACCAATTCTAAAAAATTAAAATGATCCTGATATAAGGTGACATAAGGCAGAGCTCTTTCAGCTCAGATATGTACTTTGCAAGAGTATTCGTTCACTTTGGAAAAAAAATTCTGGCCCTCCCAACTTACATACTCACCTGCTGAACTCTGACTTGCAACACTGTCTGGCCTTATCTCCATGACCTTCGACCCCAGCATAGGCGACTGAGGAAGGTTCAGTGGAGGTGTATCCATGGCATCGTCTCCCGCTTCCACTGCCAAGTTTGGTTCGCTGAGCGACTTCTGCCGCCTCAGTATCACCCTGTTGCCCCCGGCGATGCATTCCTCGGGGGTTTCCCTCGATGATGGCGGTGGCTGCTGGGGTTCTGTGATGTCATTCATGTTCTTGCTGACATCACCGGTGGTCTCATAGTACGAGGAGTTGACGTTGAAATCTGACGGAAACTTCAGCATCTCCAGCCGACTTCTGTAGTGAGACAGGGGTTAAAATTAACTTCCGTGGTGGGATAAATGAAAAGCGCACTTTTTTGAGAATTAAAAAAATAAATATTTAGTACAACCCCACCTCCTGGCAGCCTCCTCCTCGTCCTCCTCCGTCAGGTCAGTGAGGTTATCAACACTCCTGGACATCTTCTCCTTGAACCAGTTCCTGCTTCGCCTCACTGTCCGCATCCAGTGCGACACCCTCGCATTGGCCTCGGCAACCAGGGTGGGGCTCGGAGAACGTAGCTCAATCGGTGGGTGTGGCCTTGCAAAGTCATGCGACTCGTAATGAGACCTGATGGCAGCGTTGTCCATTGACCTACAGTAGAAGTAAAAAAAAAACGTTTCCAAAATCGTTCACCGTTCAACTGTTGAACGGCGTACGAACGGAGAAACGGAAAACGGAAACGGAGAAACGCCGTTCACCGTTCAGACCGTTCGACAATTATCCGCGCGTGTGCCACTCCCACTCTTTAGTTACGGCCGGCGTACGCTATCCTGAAGTAGCGAGGCGCGCTTTTACCACAGCCTAAGCCTTGGCAAAGGCCACGGCATCAAAAGTTGCCAAAAATAACTGTCGATTTCGGTGCTAGACTTCCGCCGTGGTGAATTCGTCGATAGCTTTTAGCGTGCATCGCGGGTGCGTAGCCGCGAACATGAACGGTCAACGGATGAACGGTCAACGGATGAACGGTGAAACGTCGTTCCGTCGGAAACTGATGAACGGTGAACGGTGAACGCCGTTCAACGGTTGAATGGTGAACGATTTTGGAAACGTTTTTTGACTTCTACTGTATAGGTAAAGTCAGTAAATTACGTAAGAGATAATGTGCGTTTAGAGTTCTATACGTGATGCGCCTCGTGCTGTATGAGTCTCTCGACCACACCCCGAGTTCCCATAAGTCATGTATAGAACGATAGGATGCACTTTATGTGTTTTATTGTGACTCTGTAGCAGTCGTCGACCTCTAGCGAGAGAAATACGACTGCGTGCGCGCCGGTGCATCGCTGGCTCTCGCGAGTTCTCTGTTCTCGAGGCTACGGTAATCGAACAAGGTCGTGATGGTGGCTCTTTCTCCCTCAGAGAAACTCGTTTCATGGGTCGCTGGGCCGTTTGACCAGTCGGTGTGCCGCGGCCGCGGTCTCGCTTGCACTGAGCTGAATGAAGGGGTGTGGTCGCCTCAGCCATCCCTCGACTCTAAAGCCTCTACAGAACCGTTTTTGTCTACACTATGGGTACGATACTGATGCTAGTTCAATAATTCTTTTATTGAACGTTCAATATTGGTCATATTGAACGCGTCTACAATACGGGAAATAAGAGTACGCGCGGCAGCTTTGATCTGCCCACGCAAGTCACAATAAACTTGGATATCAGTACACTCTCAGTAAATGGTCAGTATACTACTCCACCTGGTAAGGTCAGAAGTGAAGGAAGAAGGTCTTGTGCTCATCGGAGATACTGTGGTGGGTGTGGCAGAGGGGGCGTGGCCTTTGCAGGGGGTGTGGCCACTTGGAGCCGTTGAGGAGAAGAGTTCACAGGCAGATATGACCAATCGGCTTTGGGTTTCCTTCAGCTCCTAGCAACCAAACATCAACATCTATCTGTTAACGCACCACTTCTGTCGCACACCAATGACAACGACAAAGGGCTGTTGCTAAAGGTCTAAAACTTGCTATTCACATTTCAAACTGGTTAGAATACGAGAAAACGGCTCCAGCTAGTCAACGATCTACTCAGTCCAAACTGTGCTCTCGTGGAGTTGCAGACGTCAGTTTTCTAGTGAAATGTCTCTAATGGGCTGCAGATGTACACACTCAGTGTACAACAACTGTAGCAACTGTACTGTGACATTATCTGAGAAACCTCTGGAAAATCCCTCTGAATAATGGACACTTGGCTCTGCCCCACTCCACATACAGTGAAACCTTTGGGACACTTCTAGATAAAGGACACCTCTCTATAATGGACACTTGGCTCTGCCCCACTCCACATACAGTGAAACCTTTGGGACACTTCTGGATAAAGGACACCTCTCTATAATGGACACTTGGCTCTGCCCCACTCCACATACAGTGAAACCTTTGGGACACTTCTGGATAAAGGACACCTCTCTATAATGGACACTTGGCTCTGCCCCACTCCACATACAGTGAAACCTCTGGAAAATCCCTCTGAATAATGGACACTTGGCTCTGCCCCACTCCACATACAGTGAAACCTTTGGGACACTTCTGGATAAAGGACACTTGGCTCTGCCACCTCCACATACAGTGAAACTTGGGACACTTCTGGATAAAGGACAACCTCTCTATAATGGACATTGGCTCTGCCCACTCCACATACAGTGAACCTTTGGGACACTTCTGGATAAAGGACACCTCTCTATAATGGACACTTGGCTCTGCCCCACTCCACATACAGTGAAACCTTTGGGACACTTCTGGATAAAGGACACCTCTCTATATGGACACTTGGCTCTGCCCCATACTAATACATTAGTGACACCTCTGAATAAAGGACACCTCTCTATAAAGGACACTTGGCTCTGCCCCACTCCACATACAGTGAAACCTTTGGGACACTTCTGGATAAAGGACACCTCTTCTATAATGGACATTGGCTCTGCCCACTCCACATACAGTGGAAACCTCTGGAAAATCCCTCGAATAATGGACAGATGGGCTCTGCCCCACTCCACATACAGTGAAACCTTTGGGACACTTCTGGATAAAGGACACCTCTCTATAATGGGCACTTTGCTCTGCCCCACTCCACATACAGTGAAACCTTTGGGACACTTCTGGATAAAGGACACCTCTCTGTAAGGGACACTTTGGTTCTGCCCCATACTAATACATTAGTGGATTATTTTACCTCTGAATAAAGGAAACTTTCAAAATCCAGAGATTCTAGTGTACCCTAATCACCACAGAAACCACCATGGCAACCGTTTCTCACCGGGTCCAGGTCGCAGGGCCTCAGACCAAGAATGTCGCAAGACGTCACTTGAGCTCCAGCTTCGAGAAGAGCGATAGAGCATTCTATAAATTCCTTTCTTCCCGACGAGAAATGAAGAGGTGTCCGTCGCATCAGGTCCGCAAGGTTCACATTGGCATTGTTGCACAGCAACACCTGTGGCGCCATGGTAACTGGGGTCAAAGGTTGCGAGATATATAGGTGGTTTTACTCACCCGGAGGATGGAGATGTTGCCGTCGGCGACAGCTCTGTGTGTTGCCGTGCACTCGTTCCAGCCGCGAGCATCGACCAATTGCACAGGAAGACTGGAGTAGTATAGAACATGGAAAAATTGATGAGCACCCGATAAATCTTCTCAAGTTTAGGTTTGTCAACAGAA